>JAOUZG010031916.1:1851433-1873134 GCA_026289955.1 Argiope argentata | reverse complement strand
ATATATATATATATATATATATATATATATATATATATATATATAAGGATAATTATTCCTAATGTTTCCTCAACATAAATTTTATCATCACTCGGTTTTATAATTAGATAAGTAGAATTTGCAATTTTTATCTGCTTATTAACTTTCACAATTATTATAGTGTTATTTGATAAACCTTTTATATATTTAACATTTGCTTAAAATAAGAATCAATTAAAGTATTATTTAACCTTTATGTTAAAAACACAATTAATATTTTTATAATAAAATCATCCTCTGAAACTTAATAAATCTTAATGTGATAAACAAGCATTTCTACTCGAAAATAAGATTCCTTGCTTTTAATAAATATAGATAATTGCATGGCCATAAAATGTTTTTACAATATTCAAATTTCACCTACCAGCACTTAAAAAAATGGATCAAACATTTTATTTCATTCATGATAAAAATTAAGATGTTTTGGATTTATTAGGGCAGAACCAACTAAAAAGGCTGAATGATAATAGAAATACTTCAGTATTAAAATAAAAAACGAATATGGGCATATATAATGAAAATTTATAATCACATTAAAAGTAACTTCGATCTTAATGTTTATTCTTCTGAAACTTTTATGAATAGAAAAAAAATGCCTTATTGTGATATTAACAAGCTGAGATTTACTTAATATACAGTCCCTGATGGTTTGGCTCTTTTTTGGACAGTTTTCAAGCAAACAAAATTAAGTCTATCTCAAAAACTAGATAATTACGGAACAAAATTTGATACACATAAATAGGCATGATAAATCCCATTATTATTATTAAAAAAAATCAATTTCTGTAATGGGAAAATTTTGAATTATTATTCAGTTAATATGTTAGCATTTCTCAATTTCCATAATCGCATTAACATAATTAACTCGGTTTTCCTCTCAATAAGCCTGCCCTTTTAAACAAATTCCATCAGCTGGATTCTCACTTGAATCTATTTTATTTTGGACTCTTTCATTATATTGAATGTCACATCATCAACATGTGAAACTTTGAATTAACTTAAAAGTAGATAAATCTAAAATTAAACCATATCCTACACTACACAACATATTTGATGCCAAATAAACATAAATAAAAAAAACACGTTGCATTTTTAGGTAATAAAATTGTTAAACCAAGGTTCCAACGTTTTAATATGGATAAAATAAACCAAGCAATATGAATGTTCATTGGAAAAAGTAAAATATCAAGATTTCACAAAACAAAAAACAAGCAAACTATAATACACTTTAGATATTAAGTTACTGATTTAAATAAAGGGAGATATTTCTAAAAAAATTAAGACTATTAATGTTTTTTTTTGTTTCTTATTAATGTCTGAGTGTAATAAATGGTAAAAACACAAATATTTGACTAAAGTTCCCATAATAATTTTTATTGCTACTAAAGTTAGTGTGGTGGAAGCTACTTAAGACAGATAACATCCTCCTGACACAAGTAATTACTTTTTGCCAAGTGGCTATGTTATTTGGTTATGAACAGAACGTTGCAAGTTCAGTCCTAATCTACACAATGTGACCTGCAACCTTGAATACGCAACTTTCTACAGCTATTGTAGCGCCCTCCACCAGCAGCAGCAAAAGTCGTTAGGCACATTAGAAACTACAACCAACATTATTAACAACTCACACACGCTCACCATAAGCTTAGGGTAAAATGCATCGTTTGTCTCGCCACCACCTCACTGGTGAAAGTTTCATAAGCCAGATAAAATCCTTCAAACATGAAAAATTATTTTTGTCTAGTGGCTATGTTACTTGACTACAAATCTTAACATTGTGAGTTTGGTCTTATACTACCATTCACTCACATTAGCAATGAAAGAATAAAAACTAATGATGGTAAAACAGTGCACAATGTATAAGTAGAAAGAATGTTTTTCAATGGAAATTATATTTCTTTGTTACCTTAGAAAGGATGAATTCTGCAAGTGTTAAAATATGCAACATTAGCCACAATTCACCATTAATTTAAAACATATTCTGACATAAAATCCTTTTTCAACTCTACATTTGAAAAATGACTTTTTACATAAAAATAAATATATGACCAGACAGGGGGAAAAAAAGGACAAGGGGAAAAACTTAACTTATTTTATTTCAAAAGCTCATCACATCTTCAACTATTAGAAGCAAAAAATAAATCTCTTGCCAGAAAATATTACATTCAACTGTTACAAACAAAGACAAAAGCATCTACAATAATTTTTTTCAACAATATTGCTTCGTTTTGATGAAACAAACATCTATCACACAGTATTTGAACACTTATTTTTATGACACCTTTGTACCATAATTTTTTTATTAAATGAATAAGATCCTTACAACAATCTAAAATAATCTAATTTGAGGCAAAAAATTTACCGCTGAGGCAGAGTATAAAAATACTATGAATTATCAAGTGCAGTTCATTTATCCATGATGGATAACATGAATGAGTTTTACACAAAAAGATACAATTTTCATATTTCTGAGCAACTGCATGCTATCTAGTAGACTATAGCAAAAATATAAAATTGGACCCTTTATACCAAAATAATACAATTTTAACAATACAATTATAAATATCTACTACAGTTTAACATGTGACAAATCAATTTATGGTTCATTATTTTTTTTTTCAAGTGAGAAAGGGATGTAAATTTGTAAACAAATAATTTAAGAAGAAAGTAATATTGGATTAAAATATAATCCATTTTTACATTCTCTGTATTCCTCAATTTTTACTTTTTGGGAATTAATATCTGGAAAGAGTTTAAAAGGATCCTCATATAAAGTGTTAACTTTTATTAATAAAAATTTATATGTATAACATGCAATTATGTGTAACAAAAACATAATATTTACAATTGAGTCATGGCAGATTAAATATGATACAAAGTCATAAAATAAATCAGTATATAAAGTAGCTGATAACATATGAAATTTTTTATCACAGAATAGCAAATAAACAAAAATCTGTTTTTGAGGCTTTTAAGTATTAGTATACACATTTGCACTGAATATATACCATTTCTTCAAATTAAGTATGTTCAAAATACATTTATATAGTAATTAACAAATCGGAAACTATTTTCATTTAAGAATAAACAAGGAATGGTGATATTTAAAAAACAAACAAACATGATTATAATCTCGGCATTACTACGGCATCAAAGGCAGTTTTCAAGAATTCCTATGCACGATTATAAAATATAGTAGCACTTCCCGAGTCCATACAAACATCCAGCTAAAATATTTGTGCAGACATTTGCAAGCCATAAAACAGTAAAATCACAACGCCGCCATTACAAAACCAACAGAAAAAAAGTATGAAACAAATTGAAAGAACATGAAAACACACCAACATTGAAATAAATGACATTATGGCACATTCAATCCAATATTATATTTTTCACTTGAAAATACACAGAAAAAAGAATATTTCATATTTACATTTAACATGGTTAGTTCACTTGAGTGAAATAAACACATAAAATTTACATCAATTGAAACAAATACTTAAGTACTCAATATATCACACTTTTTAAAAAATAAAATACAATATTGAAATACTGGTTTAAAAAGGACTAGATTTAGAGCAACTTTAAATGAATGCACCAAAAATGCCATATTAAATTGACAGATACATATAAACAAAATCTTAAATTAGTAAAGAAAATTATTTAATAAATGAAAATAAAATAAAACATTTTAAAAATGTTTTTCTAGATATAAATGGAAACAGTAGTTTGCCCATGAAGTCAAACTGCAAAAGTAAAAGCATGTTTAAAAGAAACATGTTGATCAGAGCAAACACTGCTTTAAATTTCAAAGAATATATACCAATTCATTAATAGCTTGTCCTAACAGAAGCTCAAATTTGAAGTTGTAAGCATTTATGAACAAGATGGCAGGAACTTCATCAAAAGTGACTCATTCTCTTGGAGATAACACAAAAACCATTTCTCCACTTCATGCATAATTCCTACATTATTTAATCTTCAGTTCTCAAGCAAAACTTTACAAGGTTGAAGCTTTTAATATCTAGAAAGAATACTTAAAATCAACATATAAAAAATAGAAAGTAGCAAATTTTAGTATTGTAAATTATATGATTCCATATAGAGCCTAAGTAAAAAATAGGATACCCCCCCCCACACACAAAATCCTCTTATGGATGTATAGTGCATTTAATGTCACATTCTAATAATTAAGAGAAAAAATTCAACATCAATAATCCACTTCATAAATTTTTTAAAACAGAAATTAAAAAAAGGAAAAGAATCCTAAGATTAAAATATATTATATATTTATTACAACACTTGTTAATATAAAATAAAATTTAAAAATTTTATAAGATTTTTTAGAAAAAATTGTATGAAATAAGAAGGAAACTTAAATTTTAACATAGCCAGAAAAATTAATTCATCTTACCTTTATTTCTTCATAGCATCAGTTATTTTATCAGCAACCCACTAAAATTTATATTAAAAAAAGTTATAAAATTGATCTGAAAATATTTCATTATGTTAAATTCAATTCAAATTAAAACAAATTAAGAAAGTAAGAATCTAAGGTTTTTTGCTAGCAAAAATGTTACATCAATATATTATTTTAGTACTAAAAAAAGTAAAGACAATACACCAAACTCTCCAGATAATTCACTATCTAACTTTTTATAAAATTTAAAAAATATATTATAATTTACTTTACAAAAATGTATTTATGTAAATAAAAAATATAGATGAAGTACAATATAAAATAAAAACTAACAAATGAGAGAAAATTTTCATTAAAGGAGAATTAGTCAAAAAACTATTTTATGAAACATTTATGTAGCATAAAATGGATGTATTGAAAGAATTTAATTTATTAAGGGAATTGAATCTTACAGTTTAATAGTCTATAATTTTGGAAGTATTACTGGAGTAAAAAAATTCAATCATAAAACTTTTAATCTAGATACACCAAACATGTTCAATTAACTTCAAGTCAAGAAATTGAGAGAGTTAGGAGATTATCTATTTCATCAAAGCATGCAGGATAAATAAAAGAACCAATTAAAAAATGGAATTTTTACAGGGAATAAAGTTTTAAAGCATGGGTGATTGATTTATCAATGCAGGATAATAAAAGTAATATCCTGTATATAATTAGTTCCTAAAAAACAATTCAAGATAATTAAAATCTATAGCAATAGGAAACCATCTCCACAATTAACAGCCATTTTCCAGACTATATACCAATTCGAATTAAGATGATTTCTGAAGTTCTATTCTGTAGAACAATGATTATGATCTATAGAAAAAAGAGAAGTCATTAGCCATATTAGCTTACAGCTTGAAATTTCATGATGATTAAAGATGGAAATGGAACCAGGATATGACTTTTCATTTGGGTTGCTAATTTTGATCAAAATTACTTTTGTTTTTCGGATTTCAGACTATATTGTGTTTCAGTCAGTATTTCCCATAACTAGTAAGTATTGCTTTTCATCCAATGTAGTGCTTTGAAGAGTTGAGCTTACTCCCATGCTTGTATGCTGCTGTAGTAGCTAATACCAAACACACAACACATTTAAAAAGGTATGCTACTTTCCTTACACATTTTCTTTTTTCTAATAAATGCCACATATATGTTCATTTTTTAAGTACATAACTATAGCTTTCTTCCTCAATGAACATATACAAGACAGTTTCTGAGAAAATTATTATTTTCCAAATCATTTTATTACATAGTTGTCTTATGCAATGTAGTAAAACTAGAAGTTTCAGATGTAGTAACACTTTTTTACAGGCTGCTCAGATAATTTTGCATTCCATATGTACACTAATTGAAAATTACAATAATAAGGCTATTATTTGAATTTATTTTCATTGATCACATTATGTTTATTCATTCAAATTAAAGGACTATCTAACATACACAAATTAAAAATTTTAAATTCTAACCATAAATAAAATTTAACATACCTTGCAAACCTCTATATCTGTTATATGGACAAGTTTTCCTGCTACAGATTTACTAAACAGACCTTTACGGTGAGGAGTCTAAAAGAAATATTAATTATATTAAATAATTAATATAAAGGTAGAAAACAAGAATAATGCAATAAAAAAAGATTACATTAATTTTGGTATGTAATATATTTAACTTAGAAAGTCAGCATACATCTTTAAACTAGACCTTTTATTTAATGATGATCTAGCAATTCCTCAAGTTTTATTTTAAAATTTAGAATTCAGTATTTTTTTAATTAACCGGGGAACTAATTTTATAGCCTAGTTTAAAACAAATTCCATTACATTTTCCTTATCAAGACAAATGAAATGGTTGAAACCTTCCCAATAAGTTTTTATTAATTTATTGTTGAAAGAATCTTATTCAAGTATTTGTAAATATTTCTGTGATTCAAAACCTTATTTTCAACTGAGGATTTCACAATTAAGAGAATAATTAAGAAAAATCAGTATTGGTCAAGGTAAATTAATATTAAATATATACCTGCAACATAATTCTTAATCCCTTTTCTGTAGCTGTAGGAGGTTCCTTCAACTCTTCAAAGCGATATTCCCATACTGTATTCCATTGACCAAATATTTCACCTTTCTCAATATACATAACTCGGCTAAAATAAGCAAAAAAGTGTGTCATATCATAACAATGAATATTTAAAATAAAACAAAAAAATTTAAACATTCCATGAAAGGTTCTTTACACGATATACTTTTAAATTATATATTTAAAAAAAAAATGTCTACAAATGTATAGTATGTGAGTAGAATACAAGCAAAATCTAACACATAATAATACATTTTAGTCAAATTTTTGCACACTGTTATTTTGCCTTAAGCATTAATAGCAAATTTTTCAGAAGTGTATGTGCATTAATTTCAAAGCTTAAAAAATTCTTTCCATGCCAATATTAAATAGGATGCTATTTATTTAGCAAAAATCTATAGTTAAATTTAATATTAAAATAATAACTGCTACAAATAAAGGATCTATTCTAAATATAAATATTATATTGAATTAAATCTATGCCCAGTTGTTTTGCACCCTGTGAACATACATAAAAAATTACGTTATCAGAGGTAGTTCACACAATCTGTTCAATTTTCTAGAAACTTCCATGCAATAAGTACCAAAAGCAACAAAACTAGAAATTTCTACAATTTTTATTGTGTTTTGAGTGTAAAAGTTAAGGCATTTCTTTGAATTGAATCATAATTAAAATTCTTGAGCTGATTAAAATTTAATTTTTAAAACTATTGATGATTAAAGATCAGATGAACAGCAAAAAATTTCTGAAAAATTAAAAGTACCAATTTAATTGTAAGCAATTTTCAGTTTTAAATACATATTTTTTAATGTATATATTTGCAAAAGAATGAATTAAATAATGAAATTTCTTTATTATATTAGCCTTACTTATTAGTCACCAAAAGAAACAATTTGTCATCTCCAACTGCCACATGTGCAAGGTATACATCTGTGTTTGAATATTTCCCTTTTTCTACTTCCTAAAAATACAAAAGAAACACCAACATGTGTTGGTGTTTAGGAATATTAACATATTTAATAAATTATTTCATTTTTAGGCTTAGCAGTAATTTCTTTCTTTTCTCTTTCTTTCATTATTCATTTTGCTTATTTTTCAAATTCTATAATCAGTTCAATCTTATAATTTTATTTTTGAAAAATAATTCCATTACTTTATGTTTAAAAGCTATTTTCACAGATCTATGAACACTAAAATAAATTTTTCAAATCAATGTCAAAATGATTATTTGCAAAAACATACATTAACTATTATTCTCTATAAAATTAATAGAAATATGTATAACAAAATCCATTAATTAATCTATAAATGAAGTGCAAATCATTATAAATAAAATTATATGCATGTAATGCTACCAATATATTAGTTAAAATTTTCTCATTTTAAGGTTAAATAATATGACTACAATAATAGAACAAATGCTTGATGCAAGGTTGGAAAATTATTTGACGACATACTTATAATTATTTGATATCAAAATAACTTTAGGTCCATGTAAAATTTGTTAAAAACATTTTATTTAATACCCTAAAATAAACACCTAAAACATAATAATAATTTAAGAAATAACATTGAATTATTTAGAGTAAATGATAATTAAATCAAGGACTTTTATTTTAAAAAATTATTCTTAGCAGTATAATAAGAGGAAAATATGCTTCATTTGCAAATAAGTTAAATTCTGTAGATCTATTAACACAGTTTAAAAAATTAAATGAAGGAATAAATGGCTTTTGAAAGAATTTATAAAATTATTTAATTCCTATGAAGTGTTGTTTGTAATTCTAAATAAATACTAGAGAATATCATAAAAACATTAACGATGCATACAAAACATTTTATTTAATATAATTTTACAAACCTGCAAAAGTTTATTTCCTTCAGCTTCCCTTTTTACATATGGGCGAATAATGCCATCAGGTTTTATAAAACGAGGTACACGAAGACGCTTAACTTCATCTGAAACTTGAGTAACTCTAATAATAATTTAAAAAAAAAAAAAAACTTTTTCAATACAGAATATAGTTTTGAATTTTCATCTTTAATGCAAATTAGCATACAACATATATTATTTTAAATCAAGAATATCAACTGCAGATAAATTTTTAACATATCTGACAGCACAATATTAACATTATTTTATTTCAAATTAACAAAACACAAACTATTTATATGCTAATATTTAAATAAAAGTTCTAATTCCTCTATGCTTTTTATAAATCTTATGTTAAATAATTTTCGGCATCATAAGTGTATAAAAAAAAACAAAATATTTCCATATAAAAATAGTTAATTTTAACTATAAAAAATGCATATTTGCTAACATATATTCCACGGAAATAGCAAGAAAAAGTAATATTCAGTTGTATAAAATTGAAACAATAACCAAATATTACAAATAGAAAAGAAAAAATTTTCAATAGTCAAATTTTACATGAAGTTATTCAAGATAACATATTACAGGATAAATCATTAAATTTACATCAAACACAACACTGCTACATAAAGTAATCCATAAAAATAAAATATCTTAGAAAGTGATAAAACAACTCAATTCAACTAACAACATTTAATTGATTTTTGAAACACAATTCATACCTTTTAACAGCATCTAACGAGCCACTAGCAAAATCCACAACACCTGCAGTAGGCCGTGTTACAACTCCAATCAAACCTTTGCCAACACCTTTAAAGAAACCACCAACTCCACCCTCTCGAGCTCCTTCAATAGGTTTAGTAACAATTCCAGTAACACCATCAAATACACCCTATAAAGCAAAAGCATTCTTCAGCAAGGAATTTCAAAAAACGATATATTAAAAAATAAGGAAGGGTGAGAATAATTCCAGTGTTTTTAAAAGAAATATTAAATTTTTATGACAAATTATACTAATATAAAACATTAGTAACAGAAATTGTATCAGACAAGAACACTAAATGGCTGAAATTCAAAATATATATATATATAAAAGATTACTCATTTTGGAATAAGGATTTTTAGGCATAAAAGGTAACATGAAAATTTAAAAGGTTAAATAATTAATACACTTTCTTTGAAGAAAATCATAAGTACAATATCTACAACTATTTTTCATTATAATGAAAGATTCGTTTGTAGGTAAGTATATATATATACTGAAGTGACAAAAGTCATGGGATGACTGTTAATATCGTGTCGGTCCTTCTTTTGCCCGGCGAAGTGCAACAACTCGACATGTCAGGGAGTCCACAAGTCGTTGGAAGTCCTCTGCAGGAATATTGAGCCATGCTGTCTGTATAAACGTCCATAATTGTGAAAGTGTGGATGGTGCAGGAGTTTCGGCACGAACGGACCTTTCGATGATGTCCCATAAATGCTCGATGGAATTCATATCGGGCGATCTAGGTGGCCAGATCATGCGCTGGAATTGTCCGGAATGTTCTTCAAACCAATCGCGAACAGTTCTGGCCCGGTGACATGGTGCATTGTCATCCATAAAAATTCCATCGTTGTGTATGTACGTGAAGTCCATGAATGGCTGCAAGTGATGTGCAAGCAGATGAACATAACCATTTCCAGTCAATTATCGATTGACTGGTCGGTTCAGTTGCACCAGAGGACCGAATCCATGCCATGTAAAAACAGCCCACACCATTATGCAGCCACCACCAGCTTGAACAGAGCCTTGCTGACAGTTTGGGTCCATGCCTTCGAGGGGTCTGCGGCACACTCGAACTCTACCATCGGCTCGTAACAACTGAAATCTTGACTGATCTGAACACGCCTCGGTTTTTCACTGGTCTAGGGACCAGTCGATATGCTCACGAGCCCAGGAGAGTCGCTGCAGGCGATGTCGTGCTGTCACTAAAGGCACTCGAGTCGGTCTTCTGCTGTCATAGCCCAAGGAAGACAAATTTCGCCGCACAGTCCTATCGGACACATCCCACCTTGATTCCTGCAGTTATTTGACGAAGTGTCGCGTGTCTATTAACATTGACCATTCTACACAGACGTCGGCGCTCTCGGTCGTTAAGTGCAGGTGGTCGCCCACTACGCTGTCCATGATGGTATGTGATGCCTGAAATTTCATACTCTCGGCACACTCTTGATACTGTGGATCTCGGAATGTTGAATTCACTAACGATATTCGCAATGGAATGACCCATGCGTCTAGCTCCAACTAACATTCCACGTTCAAAGTCAGTTGATTCTCGCCGTGCCGCCATAAATCACGAAAAACCTGTTCAAATGAATAACTTGAACACAAATGAAAGCTCTGAAAAACGAGCTGCGCATTTATACTTTTTCGCTGCGATACTACTGCCATCTGTATATTTGCATACTGCTATCCCATGACTTTTGTCACTTCAGTGTGTATTATATATATATATATATATATATATATATATATATATATATATATGGTGATTTAAAGTTATCTGCATTTTTAACAGAGATGAACAAAAAAAAATGGATATTTTTACTTGATGAGAGAGTAAAAGAAACTTTCAAATCAGCTTCAATTATAACAACTTATATCTTAAATTCCATACATTATTAATTTGCCAGCCGATAATTAATTTTAATTTAAGAGCAATGCTTTATAGTATTAGAAGGAAAGGAATGAAAAAATGGCAAGGTGGTTTTTCTTCTAATAAGGAAAAATAGTCTCTTTGGAAGACTTAAAAGGGAAAACCTACTCACATTTCTATTATGCATTAAGAAAATAAAATCAAGTAATAGATAATAGAAAAATAGAACAAAAATCAATGAAACACATGTAAAAATGCAAATCCTTTCATTTTTCAACTGCATATAAGGAAAAACAAATAATCAACAACAACAGCAACAAAAACCACTAAGATTAAGTTTGTACTAAGATAAAGACTAGTAAAAATTAAACACACACCATAACTAAACCTTTTCCACTTTCAGCAATACCATGAGTAAAATCTTGTGGTCTACGACTGATGTTTTGTCGCCGTTTCTTCTGGTAATCCTTATCTAATGTTAAAGCAGCAATACCTTTACCCAACGTACCTGTAATTCGAGATGCTGCTCCTGCTGCTCCACCTGTTTAAAAAACAGAAATATCAATATTAATCGGAATAAGTTTCATATTTACAACAATTATATTACATAAAATTTTCTTTATTTTCGTAACCATGGTAAAGCCTTTAAGAACAACAATAACTGCAACAATTTTATTTTAATGCATGTAAACAGCTTTAATTATTTTTTTTATTACAAGAAATTATTGAAAAAAGTTTTTTAATTAATTTTTTTAGATACAAATAAGGTGTTTTCAAGGGAAATTAACAAAATGTTTCAAAAAAGTGGAACAAACACTTCTTAAATTACTGCAATTTAGACATATTTCCAACTGCAAAATTTCTTCAAAGTACCTAAGCTTATGGAAATGCAGTGTAGTAGAAAGGAATAATTAAATTTTTGTATGGGTAGCAGAGCAAAAAATTGAAAATAAGTAAATATAAATATTTTTACTAAGCTAAGTTTCTAGCTAATATAAATATATTCTAAGTTTTAAGCTAATATAAATATTTATGTTAAGCTAAGTTTATGCTGTTTCATGCATCTAAATGTAAAATTTTCTCAGATATTAAAAGGTAAATTTATGAATTTAGACCATTTTCTATACCTCTGACAGATGTCAGCGTGAGACTTTCATAACTATTTTTAGGAATAATACATATGATGAAAGATTATATATAAAAAAAAGGGAGAATTAAAAAAATAATGCACTTATTTTCATTAAAATTTTGAAAAATGGTCAATTAATACATTGCCAATATTACATTTTGTCATTATTTAAAAATTTGTTGCCAATGTATGGCTTTACTTATACAAAAATGCACTCTTTTGGAAGTATTTGTGCATAAGTGTTCAGCATATGCACAGGTGCTGTGCATGTACATTACATTAGATGCTTAAAAAATTTTTCCCAATGTATATATTTTTAACATTTATACAAAAGTGCATTCTTTCTAAATGTATGTGTGCATCATTGGTCCCAGTTTTTTTTTCTTTTCTTTACATTTATCAGCAAAGTGTACAGACAAATCCAGTCAAAACTAATTGGGAAAAAGAAAAAAAATCATCATACAACATACTATTGCAGATAAGGAACCAACCAAAGGGTTTTTAAAACTAGAAATATATAATATATTTATAGAACATTTACTTAGTATAAAAGACTTAGACATAAAAGATATAGACTTTCCCTAAGTAATATTATCATTGATTTAAGAGATTGAATATTATTACCAATTGCATGGCCAAACAATGACTTAACCCCCAAAGCAAGTCCTTCTGCAAATTCTTCAGGCCCTTGGATGGCACCTTGAAATGGTTCATAAAATAAATCAGTGACACCTTCTCCTAATCCAAGAAGAAGACCTACTGGATTACCAATGACATCTAAACCAAGCACCAGCATGTAAAGTTGTTTAACAGCCTGAAATTTAACAGTTAGAAGTAGTATTTAGCAGAAGTTACCACAAAAATAGAAAATTCCAATTTAACCGATTAGATTTCTCAAATTTCAATATTTCCAACAGATTACCACGACAATTGAAATAACTTATCCTAACACAATTTAACTTTTTGATAGGAGTTTTTAGAAACTTATTAACCATGATATTTACTATGCTGTTTTCAAAAATATCTATTTTTCTATTCATCGCATAATTTTTTTTTTCAAAAACAATTATAAAGTTAAAAATTGTGAACTTGCTGTATTTGAAAAAACAACTATATATGCACGTCTTTTAATCAAAACGTAAAGAAAATATGGATGGATCTTGTAAACTATGGATTGTCAACTCTAAATAAAATTGCCTACAAAATATTTCAAGAGAGAGGAAAAAATAAGCAGTTTTTGTGCTTACCTGGCTAACATAATGAGAAGTAGCCTCAGATATCAGTTGGTTTTGTGACATGAAGACATATCTTCTTTCAAAATAATCTAATCTGAAAGAAAAAAGTATAATGTAAGAATTTAAAAAAATCAAAATCTAACAATATAAAATAACAATAAGGCTTACTTAAAAATAACGTCTTGAATTTCTGTAAGAGTAACACCAACACTTTGTAAAAGCAAATTCAAAAAGTCAGAATGAATTGGTGTGGGTTTGTTGGATTCAGTACTGCCACCAGTCATAGAGAAGCTTATATGTACCTGCAGAAATAAATAAAATAGCTGGTTTAAGGAGGAAAGAGCTGCATTAACACATTCACAAGTGAGAATGTCTCAGGTCGTGCTTTGTCTCTTTTTTAGAAATGGGGGGCATCATGGTCAGTGAAATAATTAAGGTGGAGAAGTGACAAGTGACTAGGGAGTCATTATGACAGGATGAAAAACTGTGGAATATATTAGCTGAATTTAATAAAAAGAACCTTTTTTCTTATTCTTATTCCCCAGAACTAAATTTTTTAAAATTTGATTTCCCCCTCTTATTTTAATACTAATGAATATTCAGTAATTTTACTTAAAACCCAAAATCAAAACAATTATTTGGGTCTATTAAACTAAACATTGTTTTCGATTTAAGAAAGCAAGTCATGAATAATTGAAAATATTTTCTTGAATTTCTAGACTCAAATCACATCTTAAGGTTGAAAGGTAATATTTCCATTCATAAAATACAGAAACACACGCACGCACACACACTGGTATTTTAAAACTATTATTCAGAATCGCTATAAAGTAAATGAGGCAATGAGAAATACAAAATTATTAAATAACATCAGAGAGAGAAGTTAAATTCATGTTTTAAAAACTAATTAACAAAATAATTTATCAACATATGATTAAAGATTTAATGAAATAAAGTTAATTTAAAGTTTAAAAAAGTTAAACTACAGTCACAAATCATACCTAAAATTTTTATAAAACATTTCATGAAATTAAGGGTTTGCACCTCATACTTGCTCCTTTCATGGATTCCCCAATTAACACTAAACCTACCGGTGATTCATCTATCCATTGGAATTGCCATTGGAAACGAGTCATTTGACCCGCACGTGGTAACTTTAGTGTTAGTCACATTATGATTATATACTAAAATAAAATTTTAAATACTTTTGCACATTTTAACTATATTTTGGTTAATTGTCTTTATAACAACTATACTACTTAATTTTTATAAATAACTAATCTGTTTGAATAATTGAAAAGCACTGGCCAACTTTTAGACCAAATAAGTTCACATTTTTACAATTATTTAGGCTTAACCTGACATAACATGTTTTTTAGGGAGGGAGAATGGGGGCATAAAATACTTGAAAGGATGCTATTCTGGGTATCATTTTATATAGGTATGCTTTTGAACATGAAATATTCCCTTTCTGCCAAATATAGCTAGCATCCAGAGACAATGCCATTTTTATACAAAATAAATTTCATAATTTCCATGAGTGTAGAAAATGAAATAAATGCGAGATAAATTAATCCCCTAAAAATTCTAAAAGATACTAAAAAAGAGCACAAATTAATATGAAAATCTTTAAGAATAATAAATTTTAAAATATGGGACCTGTACTAGTGGTTAAAAAATTATCTGTATTTATAATTATTGGTTTATTCACAAAGAATCAGTCTTTTGTGCATTTGTCAAAATAGTGGATTATTTAAGTATTTTCAATAATATTTCAAGTTTGAAACTGTAAAGAAATCGAGCATTCATCATAGTACAGAGTTACAAAAAGAAAGGGGAGGGGGAAACCTATAATAAAAATTGCCAGATTATTATACTACCTTTAAAGGACAGAATTATATACCTTTAAAGGTGAAAAATGCAGATTATCAAAGTAGAGTTGTTTCTCTTGAGAAGAATATACAGCAGCAACATCTTTTAAAGTGGACAAAGCTGATGCTTTATCAATAGCTAATATTTTAACCTAATGAAATAACAAAGAGAGAAATTAGTAATTCATTCATTTTAAATACTATCTTAAATTTGCATTTTATACAAGCACCTCAAGTTGTGATATTTTTCATAGCCATAAGATGCATTTCAATTCAAAGTTTACAAATTCAAAAATGCTTTTGGGAAGAGATGAGACCCATTTGCATTTAATTACAGTTCTTATAATTAAGTTATAGAAAATTATTTCAATAAAATCCTGTTTTAACCTAAATGGCTGAAATATCCTGCTGTGGGAATAAACCACTTAAGACATAAAAAAATGAAAGGCTCCAATTGAAGGCAAGATAATTTTAAATTTCATTAATTTACCATCAATGTAATTTACTTTATCAGATATCGCAACTTATTCCAAATTAGCAAGAGTAGACTACCCAAAACTTTGCAAACTCTTAGTATGAAAACATAATTATAATTTTTACAAGCTCTTATATTTATTAAAAGTATTATATACTCTTTAATAAAGGTGTTATTCAGGAGAATTTCTAGTATAGTACTGACATAAGATATTTGCAAAGTATTGGCCTTCAGCACAAATTTTTATTAAATCTATTGTATGATCTTAGGTGTAATTTTTTTTTGAATAATAGTACTTTAAAATCATATTTCTATTTTAGACATGTTTTTTCTAATTAATTGAAACCAAAATTTGACATAGAATTACAATTTTAGTCAAAGGATCCCATACCAAATTTGATTTATTTAAGTTATTGCAGTCAACTGTTTTTGATAGCAAAGACAGACAGACAGTCACCTTGTTGGATATGACTCAAAATTTTATAATTAGAAGACTAGATTAATACATTGATCTATACTACAGACACTAAATCTGGGCACTGAATTTTATCCATTTACCTCTTTTCATTTCTAGTTTTCGTGTTAACTTATATTCAAACAGCTAGGCAGACAGACTAATGGACACAAGTTTTCTTAACGTTGAAAGAAATTGACAAATTTGGTGCAAAGAGTAGATATCAGATTTTATCCATCTAGTTAAAAGCATTTTTGAATTATCTTCATCAAAACATAATACAAAAAATTAATACATAACTGAAGGAGAATTAAAATGTAAAATTTAACAAAATCTCGAGTTTGCATTTTTTTGACAATTACAATTTTTTGTTATATTTTGTAAACAAAAAAGTGAAAAGATCCAAACATGTTAAGAATTAAATGTTTTAGAAACAGTCTAAAATCTATTATTATATTAAAAATCCATTTCCCTCCTTAAGTACTGGTTTAAAAGGAATTAATTATTGTTTCCCAAATAATGTAAATCTGTAACATAATAATAATAAAAATTCAATTAAAAGTTATTTAGAAAATCAAATATGTATATATTATCATCAGATTTTTTCCTACTCATGTTACTTTCAAATGCTTCAAATTAAGAGAAGTAATAGGGAATGTTGCTTGTTGAATAAACATTAAAAATATTAAAACAATATATAAATTTAAACGAAATTATAAACGACTAATTAGATTATTTTCGAGAAGAAAACTAAGTAATTAATTTATATGAGAGTTTACAATAAAATATACTATTAAAACAAATATTACTTTATACTTTTATCAAAACTAAAAGTTTTCATACATGATCAATTTCTGGAGCTTCATCAGCAGTAAAAAACAGAAGAATGGAATTTATGAAACCTTGATCCAATTTAATATGAAACTCTTGTATCAATATCTTGCAATACCTGAAAAATATTTGAAGGTTCAAGATTGTTATATATTTATATTTTACAATAAAAAACTATTCAAAAATTCAAATTCTTAATGAATGAAAATGAATTTACTTAAATTGAGGAACAGCACTGTGTTCTGCTTTACGAAGCATTACACTCAGTTCAGTAAAAGGCTTGGGCTCTAGAATATAAATTTGCAGTTAATATCAAAGCAAACAGTTTGGATTATTGAATAAATTTAACAAAAATAGTAATTAGTAAAACTAAATGAACTTAAATTAACAGAAAATTGTCAAGTTTCACTAATTAAAACATTTGTACTTTAAACTATTATTTATTATTAAATGAATATTACTGAAATAACCAGAAAAATTTTATAACTGACAAACTGGCATATGTTTTCAGTAATGATAAGAATGTTTGAGAAAAAAAACCCTGATAAATGTTAAAATCAATTGCTACTAACACATAGCAGCACACTTTTATTTTCTTGCCCATAATTCTTCAAAGGAAAACTGGGTTGAATGAAGAAAATGAACAAAGAAAAATAAAACTACTGTCTTTATTCTTAGCAATCAATAAGTTTTTTTCTGCTGTTATATTTCTTAGAAATAAATATGGGATGTGCTGAGTTAAGAAAGTGTCAAGTAAAATAGCTTTGAATATTTTAAGCAAATGATTATATATACATATTCAGTTGAAGGCATAAAAACAAGTTTTTATGTTTATTCTCTTCCAATAAAAATAGCAATAAAAATTACTTTTTTAATCATGAACTGGAGAGGTGGGTTAGTCAACCATTCTACTTTCATCAAGAATATAATAGTTTTCCATATTTTTATATTATATATAAAATTTTTTAAAAAAACCTGTAGCACACCAAAGAATCATGCAACTTCATTTTACAATAAAAAGCTCATGAAAGTTATTGATTACAAATATAAAATCTCCACATGTTTTCTTCAATCCAAATTACGCTAATAACTCAGTGATATACAACAATTTCAAAATGATATTTAATGAATTCATGAATGCAATTTACTCTTAGGATGAATTTGTATTAAAAATTAATACCTGTTTCAGCAGCAACTGATTTTGGAGGAGCTACAGGAGCTAAAACTACTGGGAAAACACAGTCCATCAGCTGATTATCAATCTAAAGAATTACAAAAAAATTCTTAAACTATAATAAAAGCAAATATTTTGTGAAAGTATAATGTTCCCATGAGATAAAAAACACAGCTTTTCCCCAAAGATATACATTTCTAAAAAATGCAAGGATAAAAAGAAAGAGATGAATAAACTTAATATGCATAATTTTATAAATACCTGAAGCCTATTTATTCGTGCATGGATTTGAAGTTGATGGGGAGAGGTTTTGTACTGCAGCCAAAGACCATAAACATATGTTCTTCGAAGACATCTAACAAGAGGTTTCAGCATAATCATGTTCTCAAAATCAATCTATGAATTTAAAAAATCAAATAGTAAAATTTTATTGAAATACTACAAAATAATTAAATTAAACTGTGTTACTCAAAATAATGGTGTCTTTTTTCCATTAACTAAATGTGTGTAATTATTCAATTTAAAGAAGGTCTTTCTCTAAACTTTGGAGGAAAAGTAATAAATGATTTTTTATATTTAAATTTCACTTTCATATACTTACTTTATAAAAAAAGTATTGCATAAACTTTCATTTTAGTTTAGTATTTGGTAATCATAAAAATTTATTTTTGAATCTTATATTCAGTGTAACAAATATATAGTTTCTTTTAAGCTAAAAATTTGAAAATGATGACAAAAAAACTTATTCATCTTTTAATAGGTATAACTAATTAAAAAACTTTAGAATGATTATGAAGTTAAAGAAACCAATTGGTGAAAGTTCTCATGGATAAACAAAAACCTATTAACTTCTAGTTTGCATAATGAATCAAGTATCTTACCTTAACTAGAAAAATAAAAGTATTTCCTCAAATACAACAAAAAATATTATATAAATATAATATGGAATGCTTTTAATAAAAGAAAAAAAATATTAATAAACACATAAATATTTACTCTAAATGCATAATAGAAGTACTTAATACACACTTTATAACATTATTTCATTCGATTTAAATAAAAACATACAAACCTCCATTCTACCTTCAAGTTGAACAACTGGCTTTGTTTTCTTGCCAACTTTTACTTCATTGTGATATCTTTGATAGGCAATTTCAATAATTTCTACTTCTTTTACACTTAAAGGCTTGAAACGCTTGCTTTTCTTTTTTCTACCTTCCCATATTACACCAGTACTGTAAAATTTTAATCTCTCATTTATATATTTATACAATTTGAATAGCCTACAGAAATGGAAAGTGAAATGTTTTTAAAATAGAAATTAGTACCTTGTCATACCCATATACAATATTTCTGCTTTTGTATCATTGTTTACCAAAGATATTCCAACCCCTTGAAGTGAAACCGTAATTTCTTGTTCTATGCGTTCTAACTCTCCAGCCTATTAAACAGGTTATGAATAAAAATAATCATTTTAACAGAATAAAATGTATTAAAAATAATTAGGCAACATTTTCAAAACAAAACAGAGAAGCAAAATAGAAATTATAACATTGTATCATCACATTAAAAAATGTATTTTTTTTAACTGCAAATAATTTAATTCATACTACATATGAAAATAAAAGCTACTTGACATATAAATTCAGGTTAATAAGTTTTTTAAATGACATAAGAAAAATTTGAATACAAAATGTTTGATTTTTCTTCTTTTAATATTATACGCTCAATATTTCTGTGTTAATTATACCCCCCTCCAAATTTTGAAATTAAAAAATTTAAGCACATCTAAATATCTGAAGTAATACAAGTTACATAAACAAATAAACAGAATGTGGAAATATCAATTTTTAAAACTAAATGCAAAAAATATGCAATTAAAACTAAATTTAATGCAGCATTTTCTCAGTTTGTAAATGCTATGATAGATTTTCTAGTCATAGTTTTAAAGTTAATAAAACTGAATCTTTCACATATTTTTACTTTAGTAGAATATTTATTTTTCATTTTCTTTCTTTACTTTTTTCAGAAATAAAAAGATATAAGAATAAGAAAGTTAATCATTTTATATATTTTATTTAATATTTAATATAAGGACTTTTATATTTTCCAATTAAAAATGAAAGGACAAATATGGCAGATTCTACACCTATTTTATTCATCTAAATTGGAGCTATGGTTATGTAAACACATCTTAAGTGAATAATCTTTCACCATATTGCAAAAGATTTTTTTCGAAATTCGCCAGCAAAAATACTTAATAGATTTTGAACCAAGTTGATAAATCAAAGAAATTTTTATATCCCAAGTTTCAATGGAACTCATTTCATCCATGTTAATGCATAAAATGATTTAAGTCATTTCCAACTTAATAATGTGTTTAAAAGGGTATATAAATAGAAATGAAAACAAAAATATATTATTGCAAAAAATAAAGAAACAAAGTAATTTATGTATGTATCTATGCAAAAGTAATCAGATATACAAAAATCAAGTACCTTGTAAAGACTTTTTTTGTCTATACTTTGAAAGCTTTGAAATTAATAAAAGAAATAAAAAATCATGTCTTTAAATCTTCTTTAAAATTTTCAATAAAGTAAATGAAGTTTTGAAAAATTTCCTCATTTTATTTTATATAGTATTTTAATATAAATATCCAAATAATAATTTCTCCCTTTTTCCTTTCTTACTTCTTGAGCAGCAGTAGCAAGAGCAAGGTCATCAGTGAACATTAAAACTCTTTGCATACCATCCAAAAATGACACCCAATAGACTTTCAAATTTTCTTTGAGAGTAGCTTCTCCAATTCCATCCTATAAAAAATAAAAATGCCTTTTAAAAATAATAAATACTTTAAAAATGTTTCATGTTAAAAGTATGCTAAGTAAAGAACTAAAAAATTCAGATAAGGCTTACTTCTACAGTAATAATACAGTTTTACCAAATATTTCCTTAGGAATATCTATTTCTTAAAATCCGTTTAAAGAGAAATGCCTTTTTTAAAAAATAAATATTTTATGAATTTTTCATGTTGAAAGTATGCAACTTTTTAAAGAATAAATTAATAGTCATTATAAAGATAAATAAATAAATTTAGAATTGCAGTTTATTGCTGTGTTAATATCATTTCCAAACTACTAAATATATCAAAACTAATTCAAAATTACTGTAATAATAATTAAAAAAATATTTTTAGAATGAAAAATGCTATAAAAAACATCAAGAAGTGGTGAATAAAAATTTTTAACAGTAGAAATTAGAGATATATGAAGAAATACCTTCACTAAATCGTGTTCACCAACATTCTCTTCACACTGCCAACATAGCATTCGCTTTTCAAGAGGATTTTGCCAAGCATACAAAATGCATGATTTAGGAGCAAGTTTAATTTCATCACATACATTACTAAAAACAATATTTTTTATTAAATAAATAAATA
>JAOUZG010031916.1:1793882-1851423 GCA_026289955.1 Argiope argentata | reverse complement strand
AATAATAATCAGTTTTCTGGAATAGAATACAGATTCAAACAAGAGACAATGCAGAAATTGGTTGATAGTATAATTCAAAACTAAGCTGTGATGAGACATTTTTAAAAAAAGTCCAACTAAATAATAAATAACTAATATGCAATTTTAAATTTTTGATAAATTTCCTTTTCATAGTAAAGTTTCGATTGTTCAAAAAATTATCATTTGAATGTTTATTATTATACTTAGTATCAATATAGAAAATTTATAATTATTATAAGCTTTATGTGTTAAATGCTATATGGGAAAAGAAATACATTTCTGTCTTATATTGCAATTAAAATTCTTTTTTCAAAATATTGTTTAATCCATAAAAACCTTATTGTTTATGATTCCTTGAAAAAAAATGAATATTTCCTATTTTACAAGATACAATATAAAGATAAATTATAAATATATGCTGAATTGAATTAGAAAGGCCTTATTCATTTATTTTTATTATAAATGTAAATAGTGCATATCATTAATAAAAAGATTTTTTTTTTCAAACCTTTGATGAAAACTTAATGGGATGTTCTCTAAGTTGTTGACTAAGAGGGCTGCAGAATGTCCTGTAACATAATCTTCAAATGTAATTATGACTGATGACTGGGCAATTTGACAATCTATCATAATTCCACCATCCTGAATAAAAATAACAGAAAATATAACATAAAGCTCATAATGTATGAAAATTTATTTGATGAAATTAAAAAACAGATAAATTATATATAAGAATTTGAATTGAAATATTTAGTCACCGAGTAAAATTTAAAAGTCAATGAATAAAAAACATATTAAATTTGAATAAAATTTTATTACCTTGGTCTTGAGACTCATGAGAGTATGATGCACTTCTTTAAATGAGAAAGGTAAAGTTTGCTGTGATTCACCAACATATCGGGCAACCATCTCAGCTTTATTTGTATCTTTTGGCCAAAATCGACTGCACTGTACGATTATAAAAAGTTATATGTGATAAAACTCCAATGAAGAGATGCATTCATCACAAAAGATATTTAAATTAATAAAAAAAATATTCCATTTTAATGTGGTATAAACAGAAGTGTATATACAATATTGAAATGGAATAAATGTCAAAAGCATAGATTTTTCAAATTGATAATTTGCTTGATAACTAAAAAAAAATATTAAATTTCTAAAATTACAGCCAATCACCTGTTGACACAGAACCAATCACCTGTTGAAACAGAATTAAGCCCTATAAACAGGGATTAGTGTGATTTGCCATTTCTGCCATTTTAATATTTTTTGAGATATAAAACACAAAAACGCATATAATAAATGAAAAATAAAAAGTAAAAATAAAATATAAAGTTAGGATGGGTAACTAAAATTTTGATACAAAAACTTTAAACATTTTTATATTTGAAAAATTACTATTAAGCATACAAATTTTAAGCCTCTTTAATTAAGGAAGCCTAAATAAGAAATCAAAATTAAACAATCAAAGCTGATATCATGCATGGCTTTTAAGATTTTTAACAAAATTCTTATAAGAAAACTAATAATGGTAGGAAAAAAAATCCTTAATAGTATGCAAATAATATAAAATTATACCAAAAAAAATTGGAAAATTATTTTATTATTCAGTGATTAGGAAAAACAAATACTTGCAGTTTTTAACTAAGAGTCTGTTTAATAAAAAAAATTAACAAAAAAAATTTATTAAATTTTAATCTTAAAATATTGAATTTCTGTCAACCAAACAAAACTGACCCTATAACCCTGATATTAAATTTTTTTAAAAAAAGTATTTCCTGAAAAATTATGTAATTCTATAAGTATCAATAAACTTGTCATAAAAGAACTATGGAAATTTATATAACGGAATCAAGGATAATACTTCAGCGTCACAAAAATAACTTTTAACAGTCATAAAATTCAAAATGAATGCCGTATTTCTTTCACAGAAATAAGAAATAATAAATACATCCACACACTAAATTCTTGCCTTTCTATAAATTTTTACAAGCTAACAAGGTTAGAAAAAATAATGATTATTATATAATAACTATACAAATGCTTTATATATTTCCTTGCTAAAATATATTTGCCTATTTTTTGATAATTATGAAGCTCTGGATTTAAAAATATCCTAAAGCTGAATAAAAACTATCAAAAAATTAATAGTGTAAATAATAAAAATTAATTACTTATTATTTATAGCAATCATGTCATATATGTTGAAAAATTCTAAAAAAACATGTAATGCAATGAAACAAAAATCTTTCCAGTAATTAAAAATATTCACAGAAAAGAATTTTCACAATTATAAGTTTTTATAAACCTATTAAAATCTGGGGCAGAAAATAATACAAGAATAACAAGGAGAAATGATATTGGAATATTTTAAATTCTTAAAACATATGTTCAAAAAACATGCCTAATTGGAAAAACACACACAAACTCTCAATCACAGAATGTTTTTGATGAATGCAATTGAATAGATAACACAGCTTAAGATGCAAATGTCTTTAAAACATTATCTTAAACAGAATCTTTTTCTAATCTTTTGTGAATAACTTAGTCTTAAAGACTTTTTAAAACTATGTTATCCACAAACTTAATATAAAAGGATAAATTTAAATATTTAAAGATTTTTTTAAAAAAATTTAGCAGTCATAAAACACGTAATATTAAAAAAAAAAACACCTTTAACCATTCATTGTGATGCACACATTTTGTTTACTTCTTTAAAAATTGGAAATTTAGTTTTGAAACAAAAGTGATATAATTTTAATTAATAAAATTATATGTTTGCTGAATCAAAGTAGATTTATAAAAAAGATGGGGGGGGGGGGGAAGAAGAAGAAAAATTTCACATTGAAGTATTTAATCAATATGGAATATCAGACCACTCAATGGAAATTTCTCTGAATAATCTTTAAAAAAAAATACAAAAAAGTTTAAGAACATGTATATTTTCTCGAAAAATCATCATTTCTTATATTTGAAATTAAATGTTAGCTGCATAAAGTTTTAATAAAATCACACTCTACACACAAACTTATTCAATTTGGAACAATAAGTCAAAATTTCATAGATTAATTGTTAACTATGGAAGAAAGAGAGAGAGAGAGAGAAACAGGATGAAATATTAGTGTATCAATGAAAACAATTTAGTGTAAATTCATAAAAATGAAAATATTAAAGTAAAATATACTTAAAATGCATCTAAAAGTTAATTATATCAAGAATAAAGAATTTTACAGAAATAAAATTCATATTATTGAAAAGGAATTTTTTGCAGAAATAAAGGGTGTCGAAATCATTTTCAAGCAAGAATATTTTCCAAAATTACCTACCAGGGGAAAAACTGTGTCGAAATCCCAATTAGTTTTTAATTAAAAAAAATTTAAAAATCACACCAAATATTTTGTTTTCATTCTTTAATGCCTATATGAGGGAAAAATTAGTAACTCTAAGTTCATGATCATGATAAGCCATAGAAAATCAATCAATACATACACGGCACATACACACTTTATTTTATTATTAGAAAAGAAATATTCATTCATAAGAAGAAACCATGGACATGATTAGAAATTTTGACAAGAATGAGCATAATACCAGGCATAAATTAATAATGCAATTGACTGGAATTTTTGTGATACTTTCTATAATTTTTATATTTTTAGTAAAAATCATGCAGGTTATTTTTTATTAAATTAGTTTTTACATAATAAAAAAAGAAATTCAAGCTTGCAATTGTAAAAAGTTGACAAAAACTTCAAAATTAGGATTAGCTCATCCTTGTCCGATTCTGCCTGCATCGATGGGAAAAAATTTACACATTAAAAAAAAACACACACACAGAAACCAACTAATATATATGAAAGGAACTACTCTTAATATTATTTTCAGGTAAGTTTAATAATTAAGAATGAGCAAAAAAGTCTTAATACAGAAATCTAAAACTTTATTAAAAAAATATGAAGCAATTTTTTTCATTTAGTTAGCCAAGCAGTACAAAATTCAACATGCTAAATATATATCACACTTGCATGTTTTTTTTATTCAATTACTGAGTGCTGCAGCAAAAAACTTATCCTCTTTTTTATACATTCCACTCTAATTTTGAGATAACAGAGTAAAATGTAATTAATATTCTAAAATTTCAGATCAAAGAGAAAAAAAATTTCCTTTTTAAAACATCAATTCAAAAGTATTAAACTGATGAAATTTGACAAAAAAATTTACAAAAAATGAGTTGTACTCAAATTTTTATTTAGGAATACAGACAATTAAATTTTATGAGTAAAATTATAAAACCAATAACTGCTACAATTGAATGCACAATCTTGGCAGAATATTTTTTTAGTATTCATGCTGCTTAGTTTTAAAAGCATCTAGTAAGAAAGCTTGTTAGAAAGCGCGCTAAACTTCGCCAAAATCAATCAATGCAATCATAATAAAAATTATCTTTACATACATTCTCTGTTGTTTCAGTTGAAGAGTCTGCTGATAACCCCTGTTGGTTAAAAGCATTGCATTTTATTTTATTAACATATTAAAAACCTATTAGGAAACATATGTTTAAGCTGAATTTTCTATAAAACAAAATGAAATGAATTATACATTTTTCAAAACATTAAAAAAAAACTAATTTTACCTTTTCTTTTTTAGAAAACAAAGAAATATCAAAGAAACTTACAAAACTATAAAAGAAAAATAAATAAAAAAAATAAATTTTATATTAATAAAATGGTTATGTTATTAAGTTTTTGAAAATAATAATAATAAAATTTTGCTTTTAATGATAAGAAATTATATTAAAATTATTCATATAACATTAATAAGAATAGACAAAGAAAAGGGAAAAGTATCCATTCAATTAACATTTTAAATCTCTTACTCAACTAAAATACCTTTAATATCCATTACTTAAATTATAAGAAAAAATAAAAAGTTTAGGTTCTAAAGCAAGATCTACAAGAATTAAATGAAAAATCTAAAGAAAAATTAAAATCTCTTGCAAAAACTCTCTAATTTTCAAGTTCCTTACAAATGACTGTCTTTTTTTTCCATTAAATTTCAGAATAAATTTTCAAAATAAATAAAGGATAAATCAAAAATTGTAGCGTGATTTTCTGCTTATGATTAAAATTTACATCAAAGGATGAAACTAATAAAATGTTCAAATAGTTCAAAGAGAGAAGTACTTAAAATTATATAATCAAAACCACATTCATTTAAAATTATCTGACATCATTATTTTACTATTAAATTTATTCTATCTTGCAAATAATCTCAATTTTGAGTTTTAAGATAAAAATCTAATGAACCAATTTCATAAATGCTATAATGTATATTTTTAAATGTGTAAAATACATAAAGCCATGGCAGCCCATCAGATATGCAATATTTTCTAATTAAATCAAAACTTTGAAAAGCAAGAAATATGCACCTCATTTCTTGGTATTTTTATCCATTCCTTTGAAGAATTTACTTCCATAACTTCTATTTCTTTCTAGAAAAGGATGGGAAAAATTATGCAAACAATGAGAAAAAAAATTAAAAGTAGCACTTATTATTTAATGACCATATTTTTAAGCCTCATTAAGTCATTAACTGCTTATTTAATACAATCAAAACGTCTATTCACTTTTCAATGTTCAACAGTTACAAATGTTAAAACTACACAAAATGCATTTTACTTAGTAATGCAAGTATAAATTTATCATATTTGTGTGGAAAACTGACAATCCTGTTTTCTTAAATTTTTTTAGCAAAAATCCTGTTTTTTGTTTTTTTCCAATAAATAGTAGCTTATGAGTTTCTCATATCCATGAAATCTGGAATTTTATGCAGTTTGAAATGAAGAATAAAAACTAAACATGAGAAATATAAACAATCAATAAAAAATATCAAGAGTTATTTCAATGAACATAGTTATATAAAAAATGGTCATTTTCCTAATAACTTTTACATTTTATTAGTTTCTTTAATTACTTGGCATGAATGAGTTACACTGAAAGAAAATATTTGTTGAAATATGAATCTAAAATTGCAGTTCCCATTTTCAAATTATTTATCGAATAAAAATAAAAATCTAATACTTAAAAAAGCTCTTTATTTTCATTTCCTAATTCATAAATTTTAAATATATCCATTTGAGGTTTGCTTAATTATCATTATATCAACTATATATTTATTTTTTAAAAAAGATATACTACATTCTGAAAAGCATTCTTAGTGGATATGATTTTAAAAGTTAATTATTTTTAGAACATGCACAATCCGAATATTCAGATGTCTATGATTTTTTTAAATCAATGCTATTAAAATTTGTTAAAGTTTTCCTGAAGTGAAACTTCATATCATTTTGATGTAATATTAAAACTTAATTATATTTCAGCTATTAAAAAACCATAAAAAATAAAATGGACTAATACAACTTTGACATTATAAATGTCTAATTATTAATCTAAAACTATATTCCAAGATCTACTTTATTTAATGTTTAATACTATTATTTTCCCAGCTGGTACAAATAATAAATTGAAAAAATGTAGAAGATAGTATTTGGCATGCTTTATTATTGCACAATATATATTTTCAAAATTAATGAATAAAAATGAAATATATTTGATTTTAGATTAAAATGAAGCACCTAATATTTTTTCAGGTCAATAAAAAATGAAAACATTATTAAATAGCAGTAAAATAAAAAAAAAAACTGTTTTATTTTGAATACTTAATTTTAACACATATCAATTATAAAAAAAAACATTTTACATTCATTATACATTAATTAAAATTAAGTTATAACTATTCAGTATTAATACAAAACAGAAATATTTCTAACAACTTACATCACAATTATTCACAAGAAGATAATAAGGTGTAAAAATAATCATCTTTGTCAGTCCAGCTTGACTAAGTTTTATTTGCACTCCTATCTAAAAGATTGAAACATAAAAACATCTTTAACAATGAAATTTCAATCATAAAAGAGATTGATGATATAAACAGGTTTCTCACTCTTATTAAAATCCCCTCCCCCAAAATCCAGGATTTTTTTTAAAAAATGTTTAAACCATTTAATAACATATTTTAGACATAAAAAAACAGCTCCTTCAGCCATGTTATGTCTCAACAACTTTTGTATCTAGATGATGTAGAACCTCATTTTCTACATCTCCTTTCAAACTCTTCTGAAGAACTTCCCAGAGTTCACTTCTATTTCAACTTCCCAGACCCTGTCGACTAAAAATTCTTTACTCCAGACCACTTCAAGCAATTAGCCTTGAAAATCATTAATAACATTGCCAAAACAGATATTAAGATTTACACTGATGGCAGTAAAATCGATAATACAACAGGAAGTGGAATTTACAGCGAAACCCCTCATTGCAGAGTCTCTTTATTCCAACGTAACACTAGCTTTTGCTCTGTCTTCAGAAGTGAACTCCCCACAATTGAGATTAATCAAGAGATGGTCTCTGAAGAAAACAACTTTGGTGATGTCTGGATCTTGTCAGATAGGTGTAATGTGCTTCAAAACTTCAAAAATCAATTAAATACCAGGGATTGTACAAGTATTTCAATCCACAATAAACTCAAGACTATTTTGCAACATTACCAAATACAATTTCACTGGTTGCCATTACATGTAAACATCCATGGCTATGAAATGGCATACAAACTGGTCAAAGAGGGTTGCTTTCAAAATACTTGTACTTCTATCAAACTGACTTATGCTTTTTTTCCTTCAAAATATCTGTCATCACAGTAGACTAGCTGATTCCTCCATCAAACAACTGGTACAAGGGACCTAACTCAGGTTTCTTTCTTTCCATCTCAGGAGGTAGGTCATCCCATACTTGCATTTCGTGACTTGCCCAGCCGACACTTAAAATGTCTTAATTTCTCTGGGCGAAAGAAATCTTTTCCCCTTAGTCCCAAATGCCAGCTTTTCCAGGCCATTTCCTCTCACATCCTTGACTGTATTGACCTCAGTGTAGGGGATATTTATTCATCTCCTTGGAGAGTCACTGACCATAATGGAGATAAGAAAAAGACATACAAATGCAAATGATAAATTCAAACCAAATATGTTCCCTATATTATATATATATATATATTGCATTCAAATAAATTGTTATGACTAGTTTAGTACTTGTTAGTTATTACTTACTTGTTAAAGGCATTTGTTATGTTATATATTGCAATTAATTAAATAAAACAAAAAAAATCCAAAGTAGGTTTTTGAGATAAGCACCTAAACTGTTGGTTACGATATAACTACAGACATATGCAAATTATTACATGATTGGGAAATTTATATTGGCTTGCTTCCCACCCTCAAATTTATCTAGCCCCAAATGTTCTGTAATGTATGTTTCTTGTACATGATTTACAAATTCAATATTTTTATTTAGAAAAAATCCCTTTCAGCTATGCCTATTTATGAATAGTCTTATAATAATCTTAATCCTCTCCTATAATTTTTGATAAAACTTTTGTTTTACTTTCTAAATATTTTGACTAAAAAAATCAGCCAAATCTTGGATTTTCTAATTCTTCAAAGTTGAAATGCAAGCACATCGTTCAGGAGTTGTTTAATTTACTAAAATGCATCAATACAACTTTTCCCTTTAGAAGTCGTTTACCAATTATTAAAACAGAAAAAAATAATTTTCATCTTGCTGCAGCAGAAATGTGTCATTTTTTAAAATCATATTCCTGTGTTGTATTTTGGGATTGGGTTAACCAAAACTCTTCACTTGAAATATAATATACAACAGTCGGCGTGAAATCCCTTGCATGGAATTTGCAAATTTTCAACAACCTCAATGTATTCCTTACACAATTCAATTCATACCAATGTAGATATATCAAGTTGTTTTACATTTTGCTTACTCATTCAACAAAAATTGCATTCTTTAACCACCTAGTTTTTGCTGGTTAGTCTTATATATCTATTAAGTAAAAAAAGAGAGAGAGAGAGATCAACATTCTATATAGATACTATTTTGTAATGTCTAAATGAATTGTTGAAAACATGCAATCTTTATTTGATTATGTTAATTAGCAATGTTGAAATTTCTTTTTGCATTTCATCATACATTATCAGAAAACTTAAAACTCACAAATCAATCATCAAGACACATCTTTCTCAAAAACAATTTTTCTACGCAATTCTGAAATTCTAATCAAATGGCAAATGAAAATTGAAGTTATTTAGGTTTGTTTGCAAAGATTTGACATTGAATTTCTATCAAATAACAAAATATAAATGCTGAGATTAGTTAGTCATTAAAATAATAATCTTTAATTATAGAGCAATACTAAACATTTTGTTACTCTACAGAATAACTTTTCAGCATTTTTAATATTGGGGAACATTTTTCAAAATAAGTTTGTAATCGCTTTCAAAGAATTATATGAATAGTTAATCTCAACACAGTACAAAAATAATTTATTTCTGCATTTAAGAACCATAAAGACAAAATGAATAAATAAAGAAATGATCTCCAACTGCTGGGTCTATTGAGGATTTTTTTGCAGTTGTGGTAACAATTCTGTCTGAAAAAAAGGGAGAGTAAACTAAACAAAGAAAACAGAATGATGATTTACAGTGCTTTCATAATAAGATCTCATTTCTATTAGTAAAATTCTATTCCCAAGGAAAAATATGGAAACTGGTTATGTTTTTTTTTTTTTCCTTAAAAAAATAAGAGGTATAAGTTTTGCCTATTTCTCAAGGGTTTGGATAAAAATCAAACCATTTTTGTAGGACCTGAAAGCAGCAAAATAACATTCAAGAATTTTATTTACGCAGCTTTATATTAATACACAATCTATAAATCACTGATATGGGATCTAAATATAAATGCAATTTTTAAAATAAAAATCTTATACAACATTTATCAAAATTTACATTTACAAAAAGAGAGAGAGAGTGAAAGAGAGATAATTAGCCAATTTTAATTGGGGTAAGATATAAATTTATGGGCAGTTATGGTTTCAAAATAATTTAATATGGGACAAGTTTAGTAACAATTTTTAAAATAGTACAATAAAATAAATTTAAGTATATAAAATAATATACAGAAAAGCATAGCTGTTACATTTTTTATATAAATGCCAATTTATCGCAATTACAATTCATTCATAGCTGTAAGTTCTTTATTTACTTTTTTTTTGTGATACTTAGTTATGTGGTAATAGAATAACATACTGTAATGAAAAACAGGGGGGAGGGGGTAACAAGCATTTTTTTAAATTAAGATGCAAAATTTTAATTATACATAGTTTTCTCCATTTTTTTAGAGCTAACAAATTTGTTGACGCAGTATTTATTTCTCGATTCAAATCAAAGAGAAAATGTTACCAAAATAGTATCTTTTTAATCACAGCTATTTAAATGACTATGAACAAAAATATGAAATATAAATTTACAAATGTAATACATATTCCCTGGATTGCTATTAAAGAATTTTGCTTGCCAAAACTATAGTCAAAAAGCATTCTTAATAAAATTCCATACATAATGGCTGTATTTAACATTAAAAGAAAACTGCCACATTAAAATGATGATTAAAAGTTTTTTAAATTAAAACTTATTTGCATGTACACAACATAATTAGTACAGAGATATATAATTAGTATTCAATTTAGGCAATAAAAGTACGATTTTCTATTTTTATCATAAATGTTTAACTTAAACTTAACTTGTTTTCAATAATATATAGTAATATACTAATAACCTAAAAAACAAATTTTTTAATTTTTAAACAAATCTTTATTACTAGTACTTTATTTGCAACAATCAAAATCACATAATAAAATTTCGATTTTATATTCTTGTCCAAAATTAAGGTCACAAGCATGTTTCTTAACATATTTCTAAATTGCTTCCAGTAATATTGATAGAAATTATATTGTTAATTGACAGAAATTATATATTTTGAAGAATGGATAACACCATTTTGATTTAAAAAAGTTGTTTAATGTTAGTTTTTGGAAAACTATTAGACTGTTTTGGCATCTGGCATATTTGCTTGGAAGTTACACACAGTATCAAAAGTGGTATCCTGGTTATAGAATCAATTTTAAATAAGTGTCACTAGGAAGATCACTAGTTCGATTGAAAAAGAGGATAAATGGTGTATCAATTGGGCTTCAAAGTCTCTGCATCTCTATCCTACTGAACATATATGGGATGGTCTAGGAAGAACTATTGCACAGCATCACTCACCACCCAAGACCCTCTAGGAGCTAAAAGCTGTACTTTTGAAATAATGGGTCTTATTACCACATTTATTGAAACCATCATAAAAAGTATGAATGTTCATTGTGAGGCTTGTATAGGAGTGAACAGTGGTCATACTTCATGTTGGATAGACCTTTCCAAGCATAAATACTTTATCTTTGATTTATGATTTAATATTTTGATATATCATATTTTTTAATTCACAATTAAAATCTTTTCTATATTGTTTTGTTGCTATATTCTTTCTCTCATTATAATATATTTCAGTACCAAATTTTGTGGCAACACAGTGAATAGTTCAACAGTTTTCACAGATTTTATGTTTATGACCTTAATTTTGGGTATGAGTATATATCTTCTAAAAGAAGTTTTTCCTTTCCTTAACATTCATTTTGCTTCAGTATCTTAAAAATAATGATTAATGGTTTGTTATAATATATTTTCAAAAGCATAACACATTTTGCATGCAAAATACATTAAATGAGAGAAATGAAATTTTAGATTACTCCATATGTTTGACCATCTTTAGTCTTAGCCACCACTGTTCCAGAACTGCCCACAGCATCTAATGAAAATTTATCTGACCATTCGGAATCTCCAATCTTTAAGGAAGCCTAAATCAGGAAATATATAGCAAAAATAAATTTTATCAAATAGTTTGAAGTTCAGTTAAACAACTTTTGATAAACTGAAAATGATTAACTTGCATTTTTAGTTTATCAAAAATTGAGGGATTAAAAAAATAGACCTTTATATTACCTTTTTCTTAGCAAAAAAAGCCTTAGCTTTAAATGAAAATAAAACTGGATTAATTTCCGGTGGATGGTATATGATGTTATCATCTTCACCCTATATAAATATATGCAAAGAAAAAAGAATATCAAATAAATCACGTTAATAAAAAGATAGACAAATCTAAATTAAATTACGAGAAAATAAGCTCATCTTTTATTTAACCAAACAAAACTTATTAATAAATTGAAAAGAGTTTTTTTTAAAAAAATGTAAAAGAATTTTTCACATCATATAAAATTCAACATATAATGAATTAGTTACAATGAAAATTACTAAAAGTGAATAGTTTTTTAAAAGACAATTTTAGGATAGGAAATTATAATGGAATGTCAATAATATGCATAGAACAATTTGTAATTACAAATTATTTTATAATATTACATTAAATAAAGAATATTTTAAAATTAATTAAATATTAAAAAGTATTTTATTTTGTGAATAAAAATTGAGAAGCATAAAAAAAGAACTATTGATTTTTGAAATGTATTAGAATATAATTGCACACAAATTATTATTAAATAAAGATGCAAACATTCTTTTAATAAATTCCTTCATTTCCAAGAAATTAGTGCATATTAATGACAATTTAAGCTTCAACATTCAAATCTGTCTGAAACACTCAAATAACATAAAACCAGTCTTCCATTCACTGCCCTTCTCTGAAGACCTACAGTGTAGTTAAATAAATCCAGAAAAATGAACACATGGCCACTAAAACATAATACTCATAAACAAAAATAAATAAGTATAGAGAGATTTTATTCGATTTTTATGTAATTATTTGGTAGTAATAGATTCTATGCTTACTTAAATCTTTTATTTACATCAATTTTTTATTATATTTATTATGCCTTGAAAAACTTTTATCGAATACACAAATACAGTTTTATTTCTTAATTTAAAAAAATTTTGATATATATACATAAAAAAATTTAAGTAGCATGGAGTTTAAATAACAATATGATGAATACTTTTTCTAGTATTCTTTTTGTAAGCATTTTTTGTCAATTTTTTTATTTATAAATTGATTTTTGATATTAACAAACTGATAAGGTAATCACAAGGAATTAATATTTGATATTCTTTCAATACTTATTTCCTTCTCTGCATTCTCTTATTTCAATAATATAAAACTATAATAAAAAGCTTCATATTCTAATAATAGGCATGCTTTTTTTTATATGAAGTGTTATTAAAAACGCAGTTCTTAATAAACTTTTAAAATCCCATATTATTGTATAATTTCATTATTATCTTGCTATGACATCATTTTCCTTTATCTTATTATGATTATAATTTTATTAGTCATTATGCATTAAAAAAATTAAAATCCAGGTCTGCAGAAAATACATAAAACTCCTAATACAAGTTACTACAATATATTACTAGTCCTCCTCTCTTTACAACAGAAAGCTTTTGCTGCTTTAATATTTTCCTCTTCTTTATTGTTGCAATGATTAAGAAATAACTTTTATAAGTAAAGTCTTCATTTATATTAGTACTCACTGTTTTCCTTGAAAATGTATTCCAAAAATTGAAAATTGTATCAAATGAAGTTGAATCTCGTAATTATAAGTATTAAATTAGATATAAGAATTATTTCATCTTTAATCTCACAATTGAAGATTTTCAATAACAATAAGATTTAAAAGTCACAAAGAAGTATAAGCACATTTTGTGAGTCAGAAATAAAATACTTTCTAGTTTAATACTTTTTTAGTCATTCACAGAAAAAGCAGCCAATGTATTACAATGAAAATTCTACTGAGAAAAATACTACTTTTTTACATTGTAATACAATATGAATGACTATATCAGTTCTACAAATGAGAAAAATGCAGAAACAAATAAGTGCAAACTGCATACTTAATAACATTAATTTATTAATAAAGAATAAAAGCAGCGAAAGTTGAAGGAAAAAAGTGCAAAGCTGTCAAATTATCATCTAACTCACAGAAGCCAAGGATTGAGTAGAAGATCCAGAATCTTCAGTATCTGACCAATTGGACAGCTTGCAGAGAATATTTAAATACAAATTAATTTCACTCAAAGTAGTAGAAAAGATAATTTTTATAAAAAAATTAAATATGAAAATTTAAAACTTTTGGAAATTCTGTATTATTTTTACAGCTGACTTTTTAAATTCTCTTAGTTATTTTGCATTACTATAGTTAATCTAAAAATAACATTAAAATGCAGGACTTTCTGTTTTTGATGATCATATCAGCAATGCAGCAGTATTTTTAGACAGAAATTTTCTCTTTTTGTATCAAGTGTTACCCACAAGTTTGAAAAATCAATTATAACAAAGAAAGGTAAATAAATTTATTATTTAAAAGCAGTTTGATTTTTTTTAAAAGGCTTTTGTTATTTAAGTTAATGCTTAATAACTTCAATGGACGATTTCAATCAAATAATTTCAGTTTAATAATAAAAATTATGTTGCATAAATATGCACCAGTGAAAACTGAAATAAAACTTAGCCACAGATTTTTCAATAAAATACAGTGGAAATTTTTTATGTAATTGATTACTTAAATAAAGTTGTTTTCAAAAATAAATTAACAACAATAATATTTACAAAAAAAAAATCACATTTTTTTTTTTGTTATTTTTGTTTATGCATAATTTAAGAAGGGGAAAATGTAGGCTAGTAAGTTTTTTTTTTTTTTAAAAAAATTGAATTTTAATCATTTGGTTGGTTAAAATAAAAACAAAGCCATAAACACAGCATTTTACATCCATGATTTGATTCTATATATTATGATAATGGAAGTTAATTTTACTATATATATATATATATATAACAATTAATGAAATTTATTGCAAAATATTATTTCAAGAGACTGCAAAGTAAATAGAAAATTATTTTCCGCTTATAAGAAAAGCAAAAGTAATATAACAATAAGAAATAACATCAAATAAAATAAGATTTACTTAATGTACAATGAAGGCAGATATATAAAAGAAATACATTTACATTATTTTTTCTTAAAATAGTACCCATTTTTAAGACTTCTAGATCCAGATGAAATTCCTTTCCAAACTTGCAAAATGTCTATTACAAGTTTATATTTTCTTTTCCAGAAAAAACTTATATATAATTGTTATTGTGCAAACATTAAGTAAACAGTGCAGTAAAATTCATGGATTTTTAACTTAAAGAGCATTATAATTAAAAGTAAAATATGTAGAAACTGGAAATTAAGAAAAATAAAATAACAAACAATTACAAATTTTTTTAAAAAAAATGAAAAAATAAAAGTGCTTTCTTTCATTAAAAGTTAACAAAAAAAATCTCTAGCCAATGCAATTGCAGTTGAAATAATTTAACTGTCTTAATTAGAATCATTTAAATAAATATTTTTTTTGCATAATATGAATCTCATAATACAGAATGTGCTTGTTATTTATAAACTCACATGAGGTGAATTGTGATCATCAAAGCAGCAAGTACTGCATTTCAGCCAACAATATTTCTAAATAAGAATATTAGAAAAATTGTGGTTGTAAATACCCTCATTATAGCAGAACAAAAATATAAAAAATAAAATAGAGAAATATTTTCATACATCACATTTTTGTACATTAATACTTAAAAATTCATGATATATTTGTTTTTCATTCAGTTACAATAACTTAAAGTGAGTAAATTCATTTAAATATAGTAAATACTTCAATAATATTTACTAGCGTCAATACAGATTTTTTTTTCTTCTTCAAAGTTTCAAATTATTTCATATTCTTATATAAGTCAGCACAAAAATTGGTGCAAATTTTTCGTTGTGATTTCATAGGTAATAAATTATATTACAGATCAACTTAAAATTATATTTTTATAAGTTTCCACTAATTGGAACTCATTGGCTATATAATCTCTAATTGAATAGAAGTGAAATTAACATAATAGATATGCTGCGAATGTGTGCAGCATATCTATTATAGTTTTCATCACAGAAGTATTTTGATATATTTGCTGACAATTAAAAATTGACCATCAATTGAAAATCAAAAGTACTTTTAAAATTTTGATAATCAGAGACTTATTCTAAACATAATATAAAGCAAACTAAAGCTTTATATCTATTAAAAATTTATAAGGTACATTTATTTAAATAGTATCTAAACAATTCCTATTTATTATAGTCTATTATTTTCTTTACTTTATTTGATAATGCACAAAATTATTAAAAAAATTTCATATTAAATTAAAACAAAATTTTATTTCTTTATATTTACATCTTGAATTGATTAAAATATTATATTGTCACTGTTTTAAAATATATATTTTATTTTTCCCCACACACATATATAACTTTATGATTTAAATACTATTTAATGATTTAGGTATAGTAATAGCAAATTTATGAAAAGAAGTTTCTATCAACAATATTAAATAAAATTGTTTATACAAATAAAATTCAAGTAATAAATAGAAAAGCTTACATTTGCAGAAATATATAATTACACATATTATGTAAAAGGATACATTAATTAAGCTGATTAAAAATGTCAAAATCTTAAGTGTCTCTTTATTATGAAATGGAAATTTTACCATAAAAAATTATGCCAAATTTATGCACCAAAAGATCACTATTTTCTTTACTATCAAAGGTTTTTAAAATTAAAAGAAAAATATCAAAAAAAAATATTTAGTTTTATACATATTTTGTATCAACACAGGAAAAATTATTCCAAGTAAATTTCTAAGTAAATTAGTTGCAAAGAATAGAAAATGCCTGTTGAAGAGTTCATTAGAATACAAGATTTGTTAACGGTAGAGGTTAGTCAATATACATAAAAAAAAAGTATTATATTTCAGCTGCAGAATTAAAATTAAAAGTAACATTAAATTCAGAAGAAAAAAAACCTTTCCCATTTAATGCAAACCATAAGCAAGAAAGTGAGAAAGAAAGCAACAAAAATTCATGCAAAATTTAAAACTTTGAAAGTCACCTTGCGATTCTTTCCCTCAAATTTCTCGAACCCCTTCTTTGAGCGCTGCGCAGAGAAAGAAAATCAAGGTAACAAATGAATAAATATAGTCATTTGCAGCCTGACACATTCTCAAATTGAAAAAAAAAAATTACATAGAAAAACTAAAAAATAAAGCTCTTTCAACAGATTTAAATTCATTCAACAGTCAACTACTGATATGAAATAGTGTGAAATAATTAATCAGTACATTCAGGAATAAGTATTGAAAGGAAAAGTAATAAAAAAAGAGCATAAGGCAAAGAAATTTATTAGTAAAATAAGCTTTGTATCGTGATACTACATTTTTAATAGCAAAAATGCCTTTAATAGTTTGATATTCTAAATAATCAAATAGAGGAAATTTATTAACTAAATTTTTAACAGCAGTACAATATATTTTTAATACTTAAAATTTGTTATATACTAAATTTCTAAAGTATGTTATTAGGAGACAATAAATATCTATTAATATAATTAGGTCCCTCAATTAAAAAAAATGTGAATTTTTCAAAGTGAAACAAAAATTTAATATTTATGAAAAAAAATCATTTTGAACATGAAATATCCATCAAAAAATACAACTTAGCAATTCAGCAAACTTTCTACTTTGAAATTGTAAATATTTCATCTGAAAATTAAAATTATATAATAAAATATATAAATAATGAAAATAATAAAAATAAACTCGAATAAATTTCATTCATTGAAACTCGGAAATATCCACTATTTTGTCAAAATGGTTAAGTAGTATAAATACAAAAATCAATCAAGATTCATTACTTAAAAAAAGAATTGTTTAAAAAAATTATACATTAAATCAAAATTATGTGCATGAATTTTCAAATAACATTATTGATATATCAGAATTCTTACTTTGATTTCTATAATTGTATACTAAAGATAACCCAAGATAGTGATTATTTTAAACAACAACAACAAAAATGGCAGAATCAATAATAATAATGATGATAAATAAATAAATAATTAATATCTTCATTACAATATTTAAAGAATTTATACTGAACTTTTTTAAAATATGCAATAAACAAAGAATGACATAGCATTGTTAATAAATGACCTATTTTTTGATTCAAAATAATGAATTTAATATACCATCACAAACACAAATGTAATTTTAGAGAATAAGAAAGTCATAAAGACACTTTGAAAATTCAATTACTCTTTTATGAATATAAATTATCTAAAAACAATAAACTTATTGAAGTTTTAAAACTTCAAAGAAGCTGACAACTGTTTTTTGAAAATATGCTTATATGATATTAAAATAAATACAGTTAGTCTATCTGTTAACCAGAAGCCAATCTTTTAACCTTTAGAGATAGGCATGACATCCAGTAGCAAAAATTGTCAAAATGATGTAATGGACTTAATTAAAATGGCATGAAATAATGGCTTGGTCTCATAACTGCTTATTTTATTTGCAAAAGTATGAAACTTTTTTGCTTCAAATGTTATAATATAACAAGAATGTTTTACTAAATATGACTATAAATAAAAAAATAAAATTATTTATATTTTTTTAACAGAATGTACATGCTATCTATCTCCTATGATTAAGAATTATGATTTAAGAATTTTTAATTAAAATACTCAGCATATACAATTTATACTGATTAAGTTGAACAATAAAATTCACTACCTTAAACTTAATATAATTAATGGGGGTTTTTTTGGTAGAGAAAAAGAGTTGAAGAATGGTCAGGTAAAATAAATGCAAACTATATGGCATCATATTAGTTTTGCATCATATTAGTTGAGCGGTTGTCTTAAGGTAAAAGGAAAGAGCCCAGGAAGTTTACTTGATTTGAAACTATATTTAAATTAACAAAAAAATTAAAAATAAAGAATTGAATCTAGAAAAACAGACAAAAAACAGTGGTTAAAAAGAGAAAAATCCACTTTTAAGTTCAAGTTACTTTAAAAGACACTTTTCATAAAAATAATATTCAGAATACTTAAAATAAATAAAAACTATTTTTCAAACTTTTTATATAAATATTTAAATGACTGTCATTAATCAAAATAATGCAAAATCAATCATTTTTCAGGCAGAGAAGAAAAATACCTGTAGAAATTATAAAACAGAACTTTTTTTAATGCAATACTTACCCTGTATGTCAACAGCATATCAGTTTTATTAATCATACAAAATGGAGCATACAACTGCATAATATATGAGCCCTTAATTTTTTGAACATGCATTCCTAACTCCTACAATATATAAAAAAAGTATATTACTTTTAAAACAAATAATTTGAGAAAATTTCAATAAACTAACACTATAAAATAAGTCAAAATAATCTTAGAAAAGGATGTCTTATCCAAATGAATATTTTCATACTTTCAAGACAACAAATAATGGCAATAATTACCATAGTAATAAATGGTAACAAGAATGTAATACTTTTATACAGATAATTAACATTTCAGAAATCAATAAAAAATATTCATCATCAATTGACTTAGAAATATTTTTATCATATAAACACAAATAACATCTGAAAGGTATGCACTGAAAGAGTATCAGTCGTATAATCTATACTTCAGATTGCATTTGGCGTAATTAACAAGGAAAAAAATACAAGTAAGATACCAATTTATTTACACATTATATAAAGAAGTAACTTTATAAATAAAATTATATCTTAAGTAATTCATAATTTTTTTTCTGTACTACAGTTTATATTATAAATATATCATGTTCAATTTATGGAATGTGTTTCTGACAGGGTTGCCCCTCAGAATTTTTTTTTTTTAATTAGGGTACTGTGTTTACCCTATACATAAATGCAATATAAGTGGAGATGTCTGAGCTACATTCAAGTCCCAGTTGTAATAGAATAACAATATTCCATAGTTTTAATAAGTAGAAAAAGAAAGGTAAGGAAGCAGCAATTTAGAATATCCTTTTAAAATTTAGAAGTGAATTGCTGAATGCTAAGCAAGTAAAAATATCCTCACTTTCAATGCAAGATTCGTACATTTGTTGTACAATATGCCTGGCATATGTTCTATACAGCCTATCTTGTGAAACAAATTTATCTTCAATAGGCTGTTGTTGCCAGATGTAAAGTATCTTTTTATAACACTTTTGGCACTAACTGGTATTTTACTGCTTGATTTGGTTGTAAAATTTATCTTAACAATGCAGACAAATTGAAAAACTACTTTCACCTAAAGAAATCAAAATTCCATCGAATATGGTTTTTTAAAACAGATTTTGAATATATATAATATAATTATATAGTTCAAAAATCTAACAAAGCTGGTTTCTCATCAACCAAGTAGAGAAAATCCAAACCTCTTTTTGAGAAGTAATTGCAATCATTAACCATATTAGATCTACTGTAAACTTAGAAAAATTTCCTACCTTTATTAAGTATAATAATAGTTTTTGCTAGAATACCAGATTTTCTGTGAAGTAATATAATATTCCAAACAAAAATGAAACTTGCAGCCCATATCAACAGTGATACGAACTATGCAAATGCAATGCAATCACAAATTCTTATGAAGAAAATTCCCCTCTTTGAGAATTCATTTTACAAAGGGGAGGGACCTCCCAAGTTTGGTGAAAATTACAAACGACCTTAACAAGTAGATGATCCACCTTGTTTATTACATTTACACGGGAAACCATTGACAACTTTCAACATTGAACCTGGTTTACAGCACCTTTCTACGTCCCATTCGGTTTTAAAGTAGATTTTGGATAGTAACTTCCTATGTTCCATCGCTTTCAAGACATTACTTGGAGTTACTTTCTATATTCCAACCAGTTGAAGAGATTGTTAAAAAATGGAGATACTCTATAACAAATATTGCATAACATTTTTACATGACCAAACATACAATTTTTTTGGGGGAAAGAGGGCAATTTCATTGTCATGAAAATAGTTAAAATATATCATCGAATGCATTAAAGGATAAGCATGATGCATCAAGTTTTAAAAGTTTAGCTCTACATGATTGTTTTTGTACAAAAAAGTTAAAAATTGAGATATTTCCAGTTATCAAATTTGTCACTTTCATTTAGCCTTGAATTTAATCTCCTGTATCCTTTAAATCATCTTCATCAACTTTTTTGATATTGCTTTTCAATAAAGTCTAATATCCATGGTGACATTTTGAATTGATATGTAGTTTTATATACTTTCCACTTTTAGTGTGAACTAGTAAGTGCATGGTTCCCCTTACTATTTAAGCGTAATATGTTCTTACAAAACAAACAGTATTCAGCAAACAAGTTTTACAAAACTTTTCTAACCCCTTTAGCAAAGTCAGGAATGACATTTTCATCTCTCTAGTCTGTATTAAACATGGATTTAGAGCATCTATTTTTTAATTTCTTGAACCGATTCTGAATGAATAGGCTCAGAATTATAATCTCAAATAAAAAACAATTTAATGAATTCATTCATGAGTGACTAAACACTACTATGATACTTCCACAAATAGAATGTTGCTATTTTTTCGCCAGAGAAGTTTATTCCATTCTCACACTTGATTTTAGCAGTCTCATTAGCTATAATTCAGGAATCTCAGGTAAAACAAAATTTTATTCTTGTAATGTTTAGAAATTGGCATTTTTTAGATGGAAAAAAAGAAAAGAAAAAGAAAAGAAAGAAAGAAAAGAAACTAGAAAAATTAAAATTATTTGTGCTTTCCTGGTTTTTATGGAAATTTTTAAATTACCTTGCATTTTCCCTATTTTTTATATCCTTTTTCAATACTTTAGTCTAAAGTTAGTCTAATAAATCATTAAATGCCTGAAATTCTTTTTATAATTTAATAAAATAAAATATATAACGGCCCAAAAACTAAACATGCAAAAATATAAAGAAATTAAAAAATATATATATAATAAATGTTAAATGCATGTAATGTTATTCATTAAAAAATGTATGAAAATATTTTATTGATTATGTTGCTAATGATGAAAAGGAAATAACTTAAAGTTTAAGGCTTTAATAATACATGAGTAAAAAAATTTCAAGCTTAAAAATATTTTGCTGAAATATGTCAATTTACATAAAATATTTATGAACATACATAAAATATTTTTTTAAAAAAAAAAGTTTAGCAAGTATTAATCCCACTAAATAAAAAAAAACTTTTTTAAAAAATTGTTTAAAATATTTTCTAAAATATTGAAAGACAAAGATAATTAATAAAATTCTAACACTACTTTACTAAATTTCAGAATACAATAATTATCTTATGGACAATAAGCATAAGTTTCAAAAGATACATTTAATTATATTAAATAACTAGCCGCCTTTGGCGACCAGTTGGTTCGCCAGTATTAATGCTCGCTAAAATTTTCATATAATATTTTATGTAGTTGTGTCTCATAACAGGTTTCTCACCAAAATATTTTTAAACCAAACAAATTTTGATAATCATATAATTCATTTATAGTATTATTTTCTTCAGATGTTCTGTTCATTGTACTACTCGTCTTTCTCTTTCTATCCGAACAATGATTGTCCCGGAATTGATATTTTACTTAAATGGTGGAGGAAAAGGTCTAAAATTCTACATTTTTGTAGAATAATTAGATTCAAATTTTCATAAATGTAAACACACTAAACAAATAAAAACACAGTTGGTTTTCAAGAGATGCAAAAGTTTAAAAACAGCTTGGAAAATGATGCGCACAGAGGAAATAATGGTGACACACACACTTCTGTTCTTTATTTTTTTTCTTCCCTGCCCAGACTATATTTTGAGCAGGCATAAATTAAATATTCATACTGACTAATAATAAAAGCAACTATTTTCTTTCTTTTTTAAACATCCCGTTATCTATGAATGAAAACCAACTGACTTCACGTATTTCTTTCTAAACAAGTCATAATTTATTACTTCCTGCTATCGTACTCAGTTGGTGTTGGGGGAGGAAATGAAGAATTTTGGCGGGAAAGTAAGAAAAATGTCGTTTTAACTATTTTCCTCTCAGTTTTTTCATTTTTTCTCTCCATAAGAACCATCCTCGTGTCTTAACGAAAATATTTTTTAAAAAATTAGCCGAATCGGTCGAGCCGTTCTCCAGTTTTGCGCTTAGCAACGCATTTCGAGATCCATTTTTATTATAATAGATATAAGATGGAAATAATAAACAAGATGCTGATGATTCATCTCTTTGCAAAAACAGCAATGATAAGAATATGAAGTAAAAAAAGTTCAATTTTTTTAAACATTAGAATTGGAAAAAGCAAATAAATAAAGACATAAAAGTATTTTTAATCATGGCAAACATAAATTTAGAAATACTTTAACATTAGAATTATACTTGCCAAATACAGTGTTTTATGACTAGATGGTGATTCAAATGGCCAAATGCTTAATTCATCCATTTCTTTCTTCAATACTTTAAAACAAGACCAATTTCTATCCAAATAATTGTTCAGCTAATAAAAGAAATACTATCATATAATGACTATTTTTTTAACATTATAACCACTGAAATTTGTTGTTTTCATTTACCAATGTTTTATAATTTAAAAACAAAAAAACTGTCATTTACCAATGTTTTATAATTTATAAACAAAAAAACTGTAACATCTACATATTGTAGGAATCGAAAATATTTCTATAATTATAAAATATATAAATGTGAGTAATAAAAACTTTTATAGTCATAAAATATTAACGAACTGTATAAATTTTTCGGTTACAATTTAACTAAAGCTTTTTGTCTGAACACATATTTTCATAGTATTTGAAACATCATAAAACTTATACAAAAATAAACATAACAGGCTAAATATAAATCTGGCATTCAAATAAAAAATGGTTAAAAAAATTTTGAAAAATGATATTTTTTGGAATAAGTAAAAATCAAATATTACATATAATATATATATTATAAATATATATATAAGGAAAACAAAACCTACTCTAATTTCTAGTCCTATTTTATCTAAATCTACAGCCCATAAATCACTACTTTCTCCTTCAGCCAACTTATAATCTTCATTAACTCCCTGAAATATAAAATATTTAACATTGAATTTAATAATATAATTACAGTGATGACAATATGATATACATTTTTAAAAATCTAATTTTAAAGATTATTATTCTTTATTGTTTACAGATTCATATACTTATTTGATCTTTATGTCACTTACAACTTTGACTTATCACTGTTTAAATTAATTCAAGATCATTTAAAAATTTTAGGGTTACTTCAATCTTGTGAAAATATGGAGAAAGCTCGGCCTATTTGCACAAAGCACTGAATTTAGGAAATATGTAACTCCAATTTATTAACGTAACTTTAGATACTTTGCACCAGCCTCTTGTTCTAGCATCTATTTAGTTAAAATAATTAGCAAAGCCAATGAATAATCCTCAAAATATAAACACTGAGCCAATTTTTCTAATTTTTACTTCTTGTGAAATTAATTTCATCTTCATATCTCACCAATGATTCCCCCTTCTACTAATCATTATCCATTTTTGACAGAGATTTTAAAAGAATTATTTCAAAGCACTTCCTCTAAATAGAAAAACCTTGACATAGACTTGACTTTTACTTGATATGAAAGCTTATGACCTGTAGTAATAAAATGATTGACATGATTATATCAGCACCATGAATATAATTGCCAATCGAACCTATATGCAGGGGTGTTCGTGGGACCCCAAAAAATCCCCTGAAACTTTTACGGAATTACTACCAACATTTTGGAGTTTCGAGAAGGGGGAGGGGAGAAATGAAAAATTACAATTATGAAGTATTGAATGACCTAATTATAAAAGTTCAAATTACTTTTTTTTTGCCAAAACCATAAATTTTCAAACATATTATAAAATTATATTTTATGTAAATATTTTAAATTACTTGAATTAATTCTTTAAAAAAATTATCTAATTTTTGCTGCTTTTTTTATTTTCTAATGTTTGTGGGCTGGTCTTTCTTTTGTGGTGAACTTCATAATTGCAGGAAAGTTGACTTTTATCTTCCTCATTTACAGTTGAAGAAATTTCCTCGAGAACTGCACATGCAGAGGTAGAAGCAGTTTGCTTTTCTGCTGATGTAGAAGGTTTTTCAGAGACTTTAATAAGTTACTCATCTGAAATACATGTTTTTAAGTCCTCTTGATATGTTTTCCAACTTCTGTTCATATTCAGTAAGAGATCTTTGTGAATTGGATCAGTCATTAGATTTTTTAAGCCATATTTTTCACATGAGGTTTCTTTAGAAGCCATTAAATCATATTTAATAGTCTGCACTACATCTAGGGAATCAATCTTAAGAGAGGTTCTATAGTCAGTGACAAGTGTATCCATTAAGTTGAATGCACTTTCCACTAATGGGCCATGGAAGCAGCTACGGCAGGCTTTGACCAATTTAGCCAATGTAGGATACTTATAATCATTTGTGAAATCATCTTTTAAATTAAAAACTTTAGACCAATATTTATCAATTGTACACTTGACTTGATTTTGACTTTCATCAGATGTGTAGAGCATTTCTTTGGTAATATCAATATCACTCTGGTATACCATTCCCCTTTTGACTTTTCATTATCACTAAAAATATGGGACATAAAAGATGATAATTTTTCAAAAGCTAATATTGTACTGGTTTTACCTTTTAGCTCTGGATCTAATGCTGTAAAACTAATTAGATATGAATTTTTAAGGGTTAATTTCTCTTTCATATGCTGTGCTGTATTAGTATAAGCTTTCATCAGAGAAATTTGGAATTCTTTTGCTATTGGATGATTTTTTAATAATTTCTTCAGGAGAGTGGAAGTTTCTGCACCAGTAAATATTACTTTGCTAGGTAGATGGAATGCTGGATTTATGACATCAACCTTTAATAAATCATTATAAGATGTCCACTCTATATTTCCTGGCTTCATAAAAAAAGAGAAAAAATTTGCCATCACTTTCTAAATACTGGAATGTATTAAATGAAGCATTGGTTTTTTTGTTTCAAATAATTTAATATATGTGTTGAACTCTGGTAATACTGCTGAATATAATGCCATATGCAATAAAGTTTTGTTTTGCATAACAAATAACCCATTTAGTACTCTTTTTTTCCAAGCTAAAGCATCCTTTGCATGTTGTTGGAAATGCAAGCAAGAATACACCCCTTCAACAATTTTTTTCTGAGCTGCAGAAATATTTCTTTTATTGTATACAGTTTCAACATAAGAAAAATAATCCCCTTTATCAGTTTATCCAAATTGTGAAAATAAAATGCAATAAGAGCATCCCACAGATCGTGGACTCTTTCTAAAACACATAAAATGTACACCCACCTATGGGCTGGTCTCTTCAAGGGCTTAAATTTTTTTAATGGCAAGGGATTAACAGATTTTGAAAAAAATTTCTCTTTTACTACAGCTTTTCATATCAAAATAGATGTCATCAAACAAATCTTCAAAGTATCTATCAAAACATGAAGCAAATTTTTTTTGCACAGTTATTAGCTGTGTGACATGTGTCACTATCAGTATCTAATAAGTGGGGGCTTTGTTTGATTGTAGTCTGGTTTCAACACCCTTTTTTTCCCACGCATGGTGTTATGTAAGTCCATTAATATGCTAATTAAGTTTGCCCATGGAATATTATTATCTTCAATAGTATTAACAACTGCTTTAAAAATAGCTTCTGAATTGCAAGATTCCATCCTTAGAGATGCAAAATGATGAACTACAACTTCATTTTGATTGTTGTCATAAAACTGCACCAATTTTGCCAGTATACTTTCTTGAGCATTGCTAGTACTTTCATCTAAATTTAGAGAAAATGGAGTCTCCTTTAAAGTTTTAATGATATTTTTCTTAATAGTTTTTGCGAGCCCATATTTCATCTTATAACATGCAGTAGTCCTGGACATTTCCAACGAGTTTAGTGCCATCTGATCGCGGCTCAACTGTTTGCAGAGTTCAATTAAATTGGGAGCTACATTGAAAGAAAGAGAATTCTCAGCGATAAACGAAGTTATTAATACCTCTTGCCGTGCTTTTCTTGTCCCTTTATCCAATGATCGAGCATCAGTCTCCAGTAAGTCATCAGTATTTTTTGAATTAGCATAATTACTTAAAGTCATTGAATGTCTAATGCACTTTGAATATTTTACATGTGTCACAATTTTAGAATGATTTATAAAAGCCTTGAATCCTTCCCCATCATACTTCAGCAGTGAGTTATAAAAAACACAATATGCTTGTCCAGCAACATTTATTTTCTTGCACTATGTGCAGATGGTATCCCCATTACCATCTCTCCGTTCAATCCAATTCCACCTAAATGCATTCCCGACACCTTCTTCTAATTGTATAATATCACTATTTATATCGAGAAATTTCATAGTGAAATTCTCTTGCGTACATAAATAAAAAAATATTTCAATAAATGAAATGAAAAATTTACACATGCATCAATAAATGAAACAAAAATTTTACACAGAAAAAAAGAAGAAAAGAGAAAAAAAGTTGTGAAGCAATCAATGACAAATAGCTAATACGGCGGAAAATCCATAGAGCTGGTATACTAACAGAGGGAGTGCAACCATACTAAGCCGTGCAACAAGATAGAAACACGTGCTGTGTGTATAGAATTTGTATTCACTGTAACCGAATTATCCATTCCCCATTATATTTCAATGGGAGATCTTTTCTTGGTTTTAATGGTTCAATTTTAAACCTTATGTAAGCCCTGGTTAACAATTGCTGTGCAATTGTATGCAAAGAAAAAGCTTCTACAGACAGTTCTCTGTCATTTCACTGGTATATACAATAAAACATATTCTATTTATATTCATTTTAATTCATTTAAAAATTTTGTAGCCACGATCACTCAGTGATTTTGTTGTTATAACTGAATAATATTTCATAGTTTGGTTTACTTATTGTATTTAATTTATTTAACTTGTTATTAAGGCTCATTTAAACTTATAGAACTGCATTATATTTTGCTACTTGCTTTATTTTAAGCTCGAATGTGTTGCAAGCGGTTGTCTGAAAACTTGGCATGATTTTTTCTCGCCAATACAAGAGTTTATATAAAGATTATCACATAAACATACTTTTTATTCGTCCAATAAAGTTCAACTAAATTTTTTTAAAACTTGTTGTGGATTACATTCGATTTTAATTCAGATTTTTTAAATATTAATTCATAAATTTGGTTAATTAATTAAAAACTAACTTTCTCGCCAAAAATCTTCGTTTTCCCTGTCGCCAAATAAATAACAAATTCAGTTTGTTTTTTTCCCAACAGTAATGGGGATTGGCTTAACATATTTTCAGCCAATTATTTCAAACAATTCTGTTTATTTTCATAATGTTTGATGTATTTAAAATTAAACATGGTTAATTAATAGAATTTTCTGATTCATTTTGAAGTACGTTTGAATTAAAATAATAGAGAATAAAGGAAATTAGAAATTTCTAATTTGTATATGTGTTCCCAACTGGTGAGGGAAATTATAGCTTTTTGTGGTGTCACAATTGACTTTGAATCATCAATTGGCGTTGAAAATTCAATGCTAATATAATTTTTGATCAATTATTTATAGTAATTGTAATTGTTAGGCCAGGATAGTTGAAATCTATTTCTTTTTTCAGGGCAGCTCTTAATTGTTGTTCTAATTAATTCTCCAAGTTTAAATGAAAATATTTGAATTATGTGGAGAAATTGTAATTTAAAATAAAATATTATTTTCTTCATGTTTCATTTAACAATTATTTGGTGTGATAATTTGTGGTTCCTTTTATTATAAGAAATATGTTCTTAACTGAATCATAAGCTTTATTTAGCCACTGAAAAATTTTTGATAGTCACACCAAATGCTCTGTATTTAAAAAAAAAAACTTAACATTCTTGAACTTTAATTTGATAATACATTATTTTGTCTAATGTTAAAATCATAATTTAAGATTGTATAGCATTTTCCAATTAATGTAAAACCCTAACAAAATAAGAGTCAAGATATTGCTAATTTGATATATATTTTGTTGCTCATCCATGGCCAAAACTTTTTTTTTGTAATTTTTATTCTGTAAAGAAACAGGAGTAAAGAATAGAATTGTTTTATTTCTTTCATCAGAAGCTGATTTCAATAAAGATCGATTAAACAAGAATTGTGAATTTTATCTTCAAAGAAATTGATTTAAATATGATACACATCCAGATGCTTATAAAACTAATACAAAAGAATATATTTACAATTGTTAACTAAGTTTAATTTTTATTAATTAAAATTAAGTTAATTTTTATTTTTATTAAAATCAACGGCCTAAAATTAGATTTACATCACCATACAATTAATAAATAATAACAAAGTAGCTTTGACTGAGGTGGATTAACAAAAGCTTTGTTGAATTTCTTTTTAAAATTTTTCTTTGCCTCCATTCACTAAAATTACTAAAATGAACAATCTACAGAATAATTATTTAGAATTATGATAATTAAGGATTTTCTCACTTTCAAAAATAATTAAGTAATCTCAGAGCAATTCTTTTAATTTTTTTACTGGGACACAATAAAAGTATTTTCGGGTATTTCTTTTTATACAAAGAATCAACAGATAACTGATATTAGAAAAGGTTTTCGACCGGTTTTAAACTTTAAAAAATAATTGCAATAATAAATAAAACCGTAAAAGATGTCTATAATATATAATTTAAGATTTTATAATTTCTCTCTCTAATAACATGGATAGTAACTGATATATGCATAAGCACAGTATTATGAAAGGGGAAAAGACTTATGTCACTTTTATATGTTTATATAAAGGTATATTTTTTATCTGTTTGAGATAATGACAGAAAGTATTTGAACATGTAATGTAAAATACAAAGATGTTTTTAGGTAAATAAAAGAAATAAGATGTTTATTTAAAGAAGAAAAATAATTACTTTCAATTAATATTTAAAAAAAGCAAGCAAATAATTTAACATGATTTAAGTCAACAAATTAAGATATTTATGTTTTGAAAACGAAAAATTATCTTCGAAATCAGTTTACATGTTTTTGCTTATTATAATAATTTCTAAACAAGAAAAGAAAAAAATAAACTTTCCAGGAAATGAAAATCGACCGGAAATTACAATGGCAGGAAAGCAAAAGATTGTGTCACATATTTTGATTTTGCCAAGATTTGTGTTTATTCTCAGATTCCTCACACAACACGTGTTTATGATGCGTAGGGATATTAAGACAAGAAAGATACGACTAGCACATTCTATTTATATACCAGCTCTATGAAAAAATCCCCCCTCTCTACTTATTGGTGCCACGCCAGGAGAGATAAGACCTTTGAGCCCAGAGTCACGTAATCGTACATCTGGTTGAACGAAGTCTCTACCTTTTTTTCCTGCCGCGCCTACTTGCCGAAAAGAATCCAGAAGAGAATGTCCAAGAACCAGGGGAATGAGTCATAACTCGCAATAAGGAGAGAACAAAAAAGAAAAATTTTCTCCCTTTTCACGCATTATCACTGCCTTTGGAGAAAGAAAGGAAAAGTTTTCACCAGACACACTGACCTTGCGTTTTCAGTTTTCAAAGCAAACAAAATTACCCAGATCAAAATAAATAATTCATTATTATTCCTACTTCCTTTTGAACGACGATCCCCAGAATTTCCGGGTATCGAAGTTCAAAATCCCCGGAGCACAAACACCCCTGCTATATGTAGAAATATTCATTTCGTCATAATAATCAATTTTGAATAACTATATATAATTAAAAAATAAGCAAGTACAATATATATATTTATATCTATATAGTTGTACAATAATTATAGAACATATTGTTTATTAAATTATAATTCAAAATGGTTCTAAACTATAATTCAAAAAGTTCATTTTACAATTGATCTTGAAATAGTGAGAAAGGAAGTAAAGACTATTAATGACGTATTTGTGGGAGGATAAAGATAAAGAATGTTCATATCATAAAAACTTTCAAAATCAGTACAACAATTGTAGTTGGGGAACTATGCCACAGGTTTTTTCCGTCAATAATGTACTTTTTATTTATCTCACAAACAGAAGATAATATGTGACCATTGATGATGCATCAAGGCATCATGTACTTCCACATGAAACAAATCTAAACTGACTAATCAAACCAGTATTTTAAGATGGATGACTGATACACTACTTTAATTATAAAATCTATTTAAATATAAGAAAATATAATAAACACCAATTCAGAAGAAATTTTTAAGCAGTTATTGTTACATAATAGAAGGAGAATTGCAAAATCACACACACACACACAAAATCTAATTATAACAGGTACTTAAATCTAAAACAATCAAATAATAAGAAATTTATTTTCATCCTACCTGCATGGAATAATTAATTGGATAGAGAAGAAGATTTCTTAATACAACAGTAGGAGTTATATTTAACTTGTAAAGAGAGCTAGCCATTGTTTTACGATTTGTTTCTTCATAATATATACGTTCAGCCTCTCCTGCTACCTACAAGAAAAATTAAAACATCATTATAATATAGTACAGTTTTCCATCTTAGAAGAATTGAAAATGGGGAAATGACTCACACTCATGTAAAAGGGTTTTCCAGGACCTTTCTTATCCTTACAATGAACAATTTTTTGTGTGGATGGATCATCTGTTAAATCTCTCCATACAAAAGGCGGCAAAGAGAGAGTGTATCTGAAAAAAAGTTATGAAACCCATGAAAAAAATACAGAATATATTGTGTATAAGATATTATTATGATTACATTATTTAAAATGCTTTAGAATGAAAGAGATTTTCTGATAAATGAGAGCATATTAAATAGCATTAAAGAGTGATAATTAACTAACTTAAATTCCCAAATATCAAATGATAAAATCATTTCATAATAATACCAAAAAAAAAAAGAAGTCTGATTTACAATTAGATAAATTTCAAGATAATCTGGAACATTATTGTCACATCACGAGAGGCAAGTTTCCCTCTTCAGGAGTGGCAGAAGAAGTAAGAGAGATTTTGAAAATATGACAAAAGAGCAAATTGTTTAAATCTTTGTGCTGTGCTGTTTTGCTTTAAGAATATGTTATTGATGTTTTCTTCAGTTTTGTCATCAATAAACAAAATTACTTGCATTTATTTCAATCCTAATAGGGACCACAATTATAAAAACTTTTAAAAGCAAAACAAAGAGATTAAATAAATGTTGAATTAAATGTTTTATCCTTTGAAATTCAAAAAAAAAGTCCTGGATATATAGTTAAACATCGTTCTTAAAAAAGATATCTCCGGTGAAGGAAGCAAAACATTTACAAGTAAATCTTAAAAATTTTAAATAAATTTCAAGCTTAACCAGACACATATAAAATATTAATTACAAGAGCAAATTTTTACAATACAAGCAAAATTATAATGTTATTAATCAACACACTGCTAAATACTTAAAAATATCAAACTTTTAGAGGCTTACGAAGAATCAAGGTGTTTTGGTTTAAAAAATAGTTCACTAGTAGATGTATAAACTGCATGTAGAGGAATATATTCTGTTTTATTTGGTTCAGCACAGCAGCACCATTCTAGTTCATTCAGAGATGGCTTCATAAAATAAATATCGATAGGTACAGAAAAATGATTATGAACCTGCAAAAATAAGGACAGTTTTAAAAAACAATTTATCACTGTTTTAAAGCCAATCAAATAATTATTTATTAGTGAAAACTTCTAAAGTTCAGCTGACAAAATTATAACTAATAATTTTTTACATTAATGGCTTCAAAAATGATCAAATACCTATAACTAATAATACTTTATTTAAAAGAAATTTCCTGTTTATTCTTACCTTTTTCTTACATTTTACCTACTAAAGTATTCAACATATCATTACTAGATAATCAAAAGCGAACAATGGCAATTATCATAAAAAATTAGCATGAAAATTTCAACAAAAACTTTTAATAACTATGACCTTTTTTTAAAATTTTAAGATAAAGCTCAAATTTATAAAATTCTGTATGCAACATTACTTATTCTTTCTCATAACAGCTGAAAAGAAATTGGAAATCTTTAAGAAGCTATTAAATACAGCTTTAATCTCGGCACAGTATTAAATAAGAATTTCAGTAAGAAGTTTCAAATGCAATTTTAATTTAATGTTAATTGCATTAACATACCTTCCAATATTGGTTATCAAGTCATCAGTAGCAATTACAAATATATTCAATGTAGTATCAACAAATTATTAAATGATAATTATTTCCAAATAGTATTCAAACTTATTTAACAAATATTTGTTAACTATATATATATATATATATATATATATATATATATATATATATATAATTTGCAAACCACACAACACAATTTTGATGTTTAAGTAAATTATTTGTTGAAAATTTAGGTCCCCCCATTTAATAGCAAGAAATTTTACATTTTCAAAAAATGATCATTGCTCAATTTAACAATGGAACAACTTTCATGCACATTTCTGTAATGAGGAGCAATTTCAGTATTTTCATGTTCCCATGGGAACAAGATTTTGTAGGTTTTTTCTAAAAACACTAACAATTCTTTAACTATCAGCACTGTTGTGACCAAGGATTTGAAAAATGAAAATTTTAGGCAGTGTTTTGTTTTGTAATTTTTCTTTAGTTTATCAATATGCATTCACAGTTTTCTAGCTTTCACTTAATTTCTGCAGCTGTAAAGTTTAGTTTAGTTTTATTAATGTCCTGTTGTAAAGCTACACTAGCCGTATTTTGAGATGGCCCTCCTAACTTTAAATCACAGTCAGATGACGAGGGCAACATCTGAGTTGGAACCTCCTCTACGAACCACACCAGCAAGAGGATGTTTAGCCTGACAGATTTAATATGCAACAGATCCTCTTACATGACTGGTAGCACCAGGCCACTGCATCCTCTCTATAGCTGGTGAAGGATATTCATTAGTAATACTCTGATACTCAGGATAGGATATATGCAATCACCTTTTCAGTAGAAATATGTTGACAGTCATAAAGCTTTGTTAAATAGGAGATTCAAAATAAATTTGCAGTAAATAAGTAGTCAAGAAGTAGGTTATAATATAAATAATTTTCAACTGAATGGTTTGCAACAATTTAGCAACCCTCATAATAATCATAGTTTTATGAGGATAGACAATATGAAAAGTTTTTGCAAAAAGATTTCTGTAGTGTTTGGAAGTAAAGATTAATGTTTCTACAAAAATGAGATTAAGTTGTATCATATGTATGGTAACAATTAAAATTAAACTCATAATCATAGAAATAAGTATAAAAAATTTTGAAATTATATGCCAAAAATGAAAATTGAAAAACTAAAATAAACCTTACTTGCAGAATTGAATGAAATGTTATAAATTTGGAGCCATAAAGTGAGAGTATAGAGATAACAAATCCCCATCTGTTTCCAGGATAAGTAATTCGAGGCAGTTGAAAGAAACGTTTATCCGTGCAAGCAATACATATCCTTCTTTCAATAGTCATATCTTCTTCATTTAACTACAATGATAAATAAAAATAATAATAAATCCATTTATATACATTCTAGAATTTAGTATAATTAGTGATATATAAAGCTATTTTACTGAATGCTTACATTTAAATTCTCTTTAGAACAAATGTCAATTAAAAAAATGATTCTTAGACTTTTTAATTTAAATGAGAATTCAAAATCAAAATCTATTAATCAATATGTAAAATAACCATATAAAAAGTAATTTTAATATTTATGCAAAAATATAAGTACATGTGTTTATTTAAATGTAATTAGGCATTCCAGACTTCTTGTTTTGCAAATATCATATACACTATCTGAATTATATACATTAAATTCAGTGTTATAGTTATTTCTCAAATTGTTTAAAATTGAAAATCTTTTATGCAATATAAGCAAATAGTTCATTACAATAATTGACATATAAATCTGGCAAACTTATTGTTTAGGAGGAATGCAAGATGAAAACAAAAAAAAGTTTTGAGTTTTTGATTGTACGCATGATTTTCAAAATAAGAGAAAACTTATGTATGGAATCCAGGTGAATTTTATCAAATTCTACTCGTCATTTCAATATCAGCATATGAATTTCAACGAATGCATGAAAAGCCAAAACTTAGGCAATATATGATAAAATAAATAATAACTTGCCAATTAAACAAACAAATGCTGGTATTTAGCAAATTTCGATTCAAAAACTTTGCATAACAATAACTAAGGACAGATGACAGAAGATTCATTCCAAAAACAAATATTAAATTTAATCCCTTTATCCATCTTTTGCATTTCTACTTGAAAGAATTAAAGCCAAATATCTCCCCAGATATTTAAAGAAAAAGTATAAAGAACATCAATAACTTGATGAACTCATTTTCACTCTCATAGAAGAAGTTAATAAAATAAATCAATTGTCCAATCAAGAGTTACCAAGAAATTCTATTGCATATGAAACTGTATATGCTACGATGGATGAAAATTATTCAATTTGCTATCTCATAAAATTTTAGTTTTTTTAACCTGCCAACATCATAAAAATTGAATCTAAAACTTGCATTGTCCATCATGCACTCATGAATTTATATTTTCTTAAATTATGTATAAAATGAGGATTGAGAATACACAAACTTATGTCCAAAATAATTCAAACAACTATCTTTGAGAGAGCTTTTATATTCTCCTAAAGAAATGCTTTGTAAACAAATCTCTTACTTTCAAATTGGCTTAGTTTCTTTAAACACTTTTCACGTGGATGCCTTTTTAAGCATAATTTAAAAGTCATTAATTTCAATCTAAAAATGCCACTGTTATCATGTAGCCAATTACATCAGATATTCTAAAGAGGATGCTTCAAGCAATATTTATACATGTATGTCAAATGAGAATAAAAATGGTATTAATCTGAAATTGTTATAGTAATTAATTAAGTATTATTACTTAAAAAGAGAATTGAAAATTATATAATGTAAAAGTGTATGCATTTTTTGGTCCTCCCTTTCATATATTAATGAACATTGCTACACATTATATTTGCACTCCCATATATTAATGGACATAGCTGGAGCCAAAAGTAATAGTTGATTCATTAATAAATTAAGATTGAATATCCTTACCATAATATTGAAGAAGGTTTCATCTTTAGCATCTTGTTTCTTTAAAACAGATAAACGATTAGAAGCAGTAGTACTACTAGAAGCATATGTTAAATGTAAAGGTGGGCAACCTGACTCCAGTTTCACACAGCTGTAATCTTTGCTTTCATCAAGAATCTAAAAGCAAACAAATGTTTTAATTTAATTCAAAATTTGATAGCTGAAATATTTAAATGTCAAAGCAAAACTATACAGAAGACTAACCTGAAAAATCCCATTACTCAGGATAATATTGATAGGGATACCTAGATAGTTATTAACATGAAAAGGAGCATATGGTTCAGGTGGTTTCTTTCCCACCGCTTTATTAACTGCTTCTTGAAATGCCTAAAGGAAAAACATTTACTATATATTTTTTATAATATAATTTAACTTCTGTTTACTTTTTGAACATATTTAAATAAAAGGAATACCAACAGATATTTATTTACATACCTGTCCTAGATTTGTCAGAACATCCAAGCAAGCCTTACTGACAGTCATTTCAAGAATATCTTGGGCAACAATATGTATTGACATTTGAGGAGGTTCAAAAACTACTTCTTCAGATTCCTCCTCTTCAGGACTTAATTCTAATGCATCATGTTCTTTTGATATCTTAGAAAAAGATTTTTGTTAAAAATAAGAGAAATAACGGTTAGCTATATTTAAATAAAAAATTCTAGATTTTTTAAAAATAAATTTATACCTCCATCATTAATTCCCATGAGCGATGTCCTTTGGATGTTTCAATTGGTTCAATCAAGGGTTCCCAAACAGCAATTTTTTCATTATAATATGACATTTCAAGACTGAATGAGCTTCCAATATATATCTAAAACAAATTAAAAATGAATAAAGCAATTTTTTGCTAAAACATTTGAAATTTAACACAAAAATTATACTATTAAAGGAATTAAGTTATTAAGCTATTCAATCTATTAGTCAAAAATCTTCTATAATACTAAGTATAAAATATTTGTTGCTGTTTTGTCTGAGTGAACTTAAAGCAGAAACACTCAAAACATTAATATAAAATTTTTAAATTAAGCAGAAATCTTCCCAGTTTACTTATTATAATTATTATTGTGCACACCTTTTGACAAATAAATATCATTAATTTAGCTGTAATTAGAATGTCATGTGATTTCAATTCTAACATTTAAAAAAAATTAAATTCATTAGTTTTAGAGTAAGTTTATCTTCAGAGCATTATATATTTAATATTATTAGCAATCAATTTTTCAGCACATATATTTTGAATATTAAAGATTCTAATGGATCATTTAACGTTAGCACAAAATAATTTACCAAGATAAAAAAAAAGTAGCAAATGTCTTCACTTCAAGCAAACATTTTAAAATCAAAAGACCTTTCTCAAAAATAATGAGACTAAAACAGTCATCATTAACTAGAAACATTATGGTATAAAGCATAGTTTAAAAACTCAGTAAATATTCATCATGAAAACAAGTTTAGAGTTGGTTATATTGCAGCAGCCAAATTTGTGCAATTCTCAATACATAAAATTTTAAGTAAGGGTATACTTTCATACTAAATGTTTCTAAGACTACTAAGAAGAGGTCATAACTATAGTTCTAACTTATAATACATAGTTACATGTAATAAACACTTTTTTTTCTGAATAAAAAAACAAATGCCAATTATATTTGATCTCATCGATAAAAAAGAAGCCATTTAAAATATATTATCAAAAACCAAATTATTACTACTTACATTGCTTGCCCAATCACGAATATCAGCTTGAAAAGATGATTCCATGAGCAGCATAGGAACAGTGCGCGTACCCACGCCAGCTTCTATTGTTATGACAACTTTTCTCATAGTAAACAGCATCTATTAATAAACAACACAGCATTTGTTCTTAAATGTACCAGAAAAGTAAAGTCTTTTTATGCCAATTAACAAACAAGATTTAAAATTATCAAATACATTCAATTATGATAATAAGAACAATTGTTCATTTTATTATATTCTGACAATAATTAAATTTTTTAAGCCAATTTTCATATTTTCTGCCAAGGTTTTTTTTAATGTAAAATTCATAAAATGAATTCTTGTATTTATATAATTTAATAAAATCGTTTTATGAAACAGTTCTATTTTACAAAGAATTTATATTAAGAAATATGTTTAAATAATTTGTTTAATTTAATTCAGATGCCGTCTTTTTAAAATTTTCCATAAAACATATGAAAATTTTAAAAATCTTGACAATTTTATCAATAATATCCCATACAACTTAACTATTTAAAATAATTGATTTGAATAAACCTGATATAACCAATATTTAAAAATACTGCAGTATTTACTTTTAGAGGAGGATTGTAAAGGAAATATGCACCTTGAGATTCTAACAATAAAATTAGGATGGGTACTTAGTAAACATATGAAGCTTGATGACAAAAGATTTATGATAATTTACTAGTAGAGAATTCTGAATTGTGTGAGAACAAATTTGATTTAAATCGCTTTGCCAAGAAAAAATGCTTTAAAAAAATTGCCAGAAAAGTATCTGATTGATTGTCCCCTTAATGTTTCACCACACAGTAAGTCGATAATGGTAAAAATCATAGATGAAATTTCAAGAATTAATTTTGAGTGATCATCAACATATTCTGAAGAGAAGAAAGGAAAAGATCAATTCAGGATATTCTGGAAATGGATCCTTATAATATTCAGTGCACTGGATAATAAACACAAAGATGATACATAATAATAAAAAAAGGCTTTAATTTAAAAGTTATTGATAGTTTTTGTAAAGACTCATATTCATTACAAAAATCCGATGCATGCTTTTATTGTAAAAATGTTAAAGAAAACAAAGTGGAATTTGAGCAGTATCTCTCTTCATAATATTCAAAATCTAAACAATTTATAAGCAATTAAAATATTAAAAATGCACTAAAACAATGGTAAAAATTATTCCAATATGATATAAAAGTGTAACAATAATTTTTTTTTAAAAAAATCATTGAAGTTTCTGTATTTTGGAAACATCTACTTACAAGTAATTTGAAATTCTTTATTCCTAATAACCCTTAGTCTCACATTTTCATTAAAAAAAAAGATCTTGCTTTAACAAGGGTATCAGACATGAAGTTTTTTTTTGGGAATGTTTTTATTGAATAATAAAGATGAGTGTTGGTATTGGCAATCTCCAGATCAAACTTTTTGATTAGGAGCAAACACACTACACCCATACATAATTTGGAAACTGATGTACACCTCAAGATGAAATTTCAGAAATTTTAGTTAAAATTTCTGTTAATTTAAAATTACGTAAAATTTCAACATTTATCCGCATTAAAATCCGAAATTAGTACATTTTATACAATGTACAATTCTATTTAAATATTTGAATGTATTACCAAGAAAATTCATTTTTTGAGGTAAAATTAAGATTTTGAGCTTTATATTTCTTATTTATTGACTTATTAATTATGGAGCTCTTCAGTCACATGGTTTATTTGTATTTCAGTAAAGATATTTTTTAACCCTTTGCTTTTAGCTTAGACCTTTTTAACCTTTTAACTAAATCATCAACAATGGGATAAAAGCTGGAATTAAATATAAGGATGACACTGAAAATGATAAGTAACAATTCAAAAATTTATTATTTGAAATATGCTGTAATATTTTTATAAGGCACAAAATTTCTTATCATTGATTAAAAAAATTGAATTCACAACTAATGTACATATTATTTTTTCACTGTAATATTTTCAGATGAACTTTAAAATTTTATAATTTTTATTACCCTTTTAAAGCTTTTTTTTTTTTTCTAGTCAAATTGGAAAAAAAAAATGTTTTTAGAATTGAGATTGGCCAAGGAAAATTTATTCATTAAGTTTATTAGATCAAATTAATCTTATTTAATAATTAATTTTTCAACTAATAACTAAGAAATAAAGACACTTTATTTTAATTGAGATAAACAATTGAAACATAAGTTTTTGCCTAGTTGAAAACTCATAAGAATTTATGCCAACTTACATAACTTTATTCAAATATTGAGGAATTTGGTGATGAGCATACTTCCCATGCCACTAGAAAGGCTTAGTTAAAAGTTTAAGGATATGATTCCAACAGCCCAAAGTATGTAGGTACAAAAAATGAAAAAAATTCCCTACAGAGAATAGTTTTTTTTTTTTTTTTACTTCTGAAAAAAGTTAAAAATTAAAAGAGATTTTGAAGTGCTTTTAAATTATAACTTTCCAAATTATTACAGATTAAAAAGAATTTCTTTCCTTTCTTTCTTTCTATGTATCTTTTTTAAAAGCCACTTTAAAATTCAAAAGATTTTCTTTTCAATGATTCATTTGTTTTGACTTCAATTTTTTAAAATTCTATTTGTAATAAATTAAGGAGCATATATTAAGTCCTTTTAACAGCAGCATATTTCACTGTTATAAAATTACTCAAATCATTATTATTGCTAAACATATTTCATCATGGACTTTTTTTCATTGTTCAAGATGAAGGTACAAAGACATGGCTCATATTTCCATAATTAGTAAATTTCTGATAAAACTAATTTTTAATATATTTTTAGAAGTTATATTTAATATATTTATATATTTTTAGAAGTTGTAATTGGACAAATTAATTTTGCAACTAAGCAGCAAAGAAAAATTTTCAACGTTGTACTCATTTTCAAAAATTGCAGCACCATCCTGTAATATAATTAAAAGTATCCCAGTATATGATCATTCTTATCACTTTAAAATTGCTTTCTTACTATAATAAGCTGAATTGTAGTTGAATCAGAAATTTTTTTATTGAATACGAGTTATTATCTGTGACATTTCAAAAATTAAAAAGAAATATTCAATAGTATACATAAAAGCTTATTGCTGAATGATTCTATTCTCTGTATTTTGAAATTTAATAAGCCTGATTGGTTTCAATAAAAAAAGTTTTGAATTAATTGAAGTTTATTCAATCCCAATAAAAATTAAGGATTTAATGAACAGGAGCCTGCAGAAAATTCTAAAAATATGTAGTACAAAATGGTAAGAGTTATATGGCTAACAAATTTTAAATTTAAGATGTTTTGCTGATGAAAAAATTTAATCAAAATTCAACTGAATTTACAAAACTTTTAAACTAAGAATTGTTTTTTAAATATTCGTTCACCTCATGGCATGTTTTTATCCAATTGGATAATAATGAGAGCTTTGATTCTAACCAGAAAAACTTGATACTGAGTTTTTAAAATTGTAATCAATTTTAAAACAATATTCTGTCCGAATTTTTTAAGAGGTATTTAAAAAATTCCAGTTGCAAATGGTTAATTATAAGCCTAAATATTCTGTATTATTGGAGTTATTTTTCCCAAGCCCCCCCCCTTTTTTTGTATTATGAATATTACAAAGAAATATTTTGACAATTCATTTGTTGCAGTCATAAGGCTCGTCAACTGCATAGTTCAGTTATTTCAAAATTTTGAATAACTGGCCAATTACCAAAGCAAATTAAACATTGTAAAATATATTTAATTTCGAAATTTTATTCATGGAGATAAATACCAAAAATTGGTATCTCTGAAGGTGAAATATCATATTAACTAACGGCAAATTTTTTTTTTTTTTTTTGAATACTGAAGAAACAAAATTATAACATATTGTTACTTATGGCAATTAATGCTTTAAATATGCATTTTAAAATATTAAAATAAATCAGCAATGTGCTGAAAGGATTTTTTTAAGGAATTAAATAGCTTGTATGTAATTTCGAGAAATAATTCCATAGTACAATGGATTAATAATTTTGAGAAACATATCAGAATAAAAAAATTTAGACAAGCACTTTCAATTTATATAAACTAGATTCTTATCAAATTAAACATAAAATAATTTATTCCCAACATAAATTTTATACACTGTTTTATGAAATTGAAAAATCTCTAAAAAACCAATCATATTTTCTGTATTTTCAATCGATGCTATTGTAAATCTCTTTCTAAACATTGAAAGAAAAATTCTCTTAGAAATTGAAAAACTGTGACAAGCAACACTTGATTCTCATACCATGAGGTCTAATCACGTCGCCCCGTAGTGCTGAATCACCACAAAAGGGAAAAAGCAATCCTTTTGACTAAATTCTGACAATTCCCAGGATGAATCTGTGTTTTAGGTGTACCACTTGCATTACAGAAAACAATCTGAAAGCTAATGGCAAGAGGGTTAAGTGATCCTATCTCTGACAAGGAAAATTTTTTAAAAAAGAATATGGATGAACTATATATGTATAAATAACAGTGCACTTGGTTTTTGGATGATTCAAGAATCAATATAAGAGTTGTTTCTGACAGTGAATAAACTCCCTCAATCTCAATATGTACCCCAGCAATGATTATTTCTGATTTTTTTTAATGTTACACATTACAATGCAAAATTAAGCCAATTGTTGCAAAAATAAATCTCTAGCCTCTGGACATAATAAATAAATCTCTAGCATCTATTCCAGGACATTAGTAACTTGATAGTGCAACAGTTTATATATATATATATATATATATATACTAGCGGACCCGACAGACGTTGTCCGAAAATTTCAAACCTTCTTGAATGAGTTATAACAATCTGGCTCGTTTTGATGAAAAATTGTATGCAAATGTTATTACAATACCTGACGTCATCACGTGTACAGTTCCCACAATTCCCCCCTATCGATTGCTTGTGAGTATGCGTATACTATGAGCTAAGTTCAATATAGATACTTCAACTGAACTGAAACTTAACTGTTTCTATTCAACTTTGTTGAATAGAAATTTAAACTTGTTTTAATTAAAGGGTAAAAAAAGATGAAATTCGATCTATTGTTATTAAAAGGTATATTTTTTTAAATCTATAAAAAATAAATTTATCGTAATGTCATTTCATACACGATATGTTTGGTTAATCCTTGTGGGGTATAAACAAACAAATTCAATGGGTTTCCAACCCTCGAACACGCAACATTGCTAAATCTAAGCCATAAATTGTCATCGTTTGACCTAGTGACTTATTAATAGCCAATAGCAAATGCCAAGTGAATTGGAAATTGCAAACGTTTGAATGGTATAGGTGAGTCTAAAGGAATCATTGGGATCCGCAGTAAAAGTACAACTTCATCCTGAAATTTAGTAGCCTCAAGAATACTTCTCATGATTTTTATGACTAATCGCGTGCCATTACATAATTTTGGTGCATTCAAATTTCGAAGCAAAATGATAGGTGAGTCAATCTTCAATCTCAAGTTAAGTGGTAAAGTTTTACAAATTAACTCTGCATTCAAAAGATATAAATTAAAACATGTTTGTTTTAAAGCTTATTAATTGAGTTAATAATGTATACGTTATAAATGCATGTTATCATGAAATAGCAGGGTCGGAAGAAATCGAAGGCTTTGACAAAGATAATCCTAATACTCCTTTCTTATACTTTGATTGATGTCAAATGTTTGACAGTTAGAGGGAGTATGTTTAAAATTTTTTAATTACTTTATTTGTTTTATTTTAATTCAAAAGTACTTCAAAATGAATCCGAAAAAAATTGATTAATTAACAATGTTTAATTTTAAATGCATCAAACACTAAAAAAAAAAAAAAAAAAATTGTTTAAAACATATATTCTTTCAGGAATAAAATAAACACATTGAGAGCACATTGGATGATAAAAATGTAAAAAATCGATGACATTTGCGATATCTTTATTTTGATATTTGATGTATATTTAAGCTGTAAGCTATCGTTTGGAAAAAAATTATTTTGATATATTAATTCGTTTGCACAATATCAGCATTTATTTTATTTTTATTAGGATGCCACACCCACTTGTTTCCATTTGGACAGTTGCAATAAAAACAGTTTCGTTTTCCTCCAAACACTGCTATTCGTAATTCTGATTTTAAGCTGTTGTTTTTGCTTTGGCAGATGTTAAAAACTTCTACCTTTTCTTTCTTTTGTTGTTTGTTTTGGTTTGTTCATTCATTCGTCATACATTTCATATTCGAATGGCTCGTTTCAGTTCCTTTGAAATTAGATACCAAAACCGCTCTATTCAGGGTTAAAATTGAAAATTACTATTAATAACCTTTTTTTTTCTAAATTTTGTTTTTTAAAATTTTAATCAGTTTCCACTACCGAAAGCCTAAAGAACGTCCAAATAAAAGCAGGCAAAGTCTGAAAATGTTAAGATATGATGGACAAAGAAATATTTTGATTCATAACCAAGCAATTCTAATGACATTTTGTAAGCTTCTACCAACTAAAATAAACCTGAAATAATGAATTCATCATCTTAAAATTGTATATAATAGTTATATTTTTCTGTGCAATCACTTTAGTATTCTTGTTTGAAGAATATTCTTTGTCATGAATGTCAGGAAAAATTTCTTCAAATCCTTCAAGCAAGTTTTTTTTTCATCAAAAATGTGTCTATTATGTGCTAAATATGGTAAAGAATTTCGTTCTGTATTTACTGGTGAAAAGGAACTTACATTAAAAAAAACCTTTTAAGTGAACAACAAAGTTGTAGAGGCCTTCTTGTTTCCACGAAGAAAATATATCAAAATTTGATTGCTGCTTTATTATAACTCAGAAAAAAAAGTTCATTATATAAAATAAATTGTATCTTATAAGCATATATCATATAATAACAATGAAATTCAAAAAAAATCAGCAGATGTCAAATTAGAAGAAAAACATGAGCTCATAATTTATGAAACAGGTGTATTTTGATTTGCTTCAAATTTTTTATTATATTTGTTTATGGCTGCAGATATAGTTTAAAAATGTTATATGAATATAAATTAATCTTTGTGGCTAATGAAATGTAATTAAGCAAGTCTAATTTTTATTTGAACTTTTTTTTGATGATGATGATGAAAAAAAGGAGTTGGTTTGGTTTCACCAATAGTATTTCCTTTATATTCTTTGAGAACTCTTACAAAAATATTTTAAATTTATAGATGTATATATTTCATAAAATAAACAATTCTTTTGATAAAAATGAATATTTAACAAATTTAAGTTATTTCAATTTTGTTTCTGCTCTGTAAATGTACATTTAAATGTATTTTTAGCTTTTTCTCAAAATGAAATTTTGTGATGCTCTTCAAAATTTCAAATACTCTATGCACATTCTATTTTTAGTTACAACTCTGAAACTTTTCTCTTATGCTTTATGAACATATAATAAAATAATTTGCATTTATAGATGAATTATCTATCTTATATTTTTTTTTATTGAAGATCTCAAATAATATTATTACATCGATTTTTTAACATTTTTCCAAAACAGTCAATAATATCGTTTTAAAGGGAAAATCACATTTTGAATAAATTTAAGCATGTAAAATATCATGAAAATTTCAAAACAATACAATATTTGTGCCTATTAATAAAGATTTACAAATTGACCGTTGGGACGGGTTTGAATGAATACTCTGCGGGAATTAAACAATTTTGCTTTCATAAAGTTGATGTATAGAAGTAATAATATAGATAATGTGAAATAGAAAACTTTATTTTGCATTTACTTTTTTAGAAAATGTAATTTATTTCATTTCAAAAAATCATGTGCTGAAAATTACATTTTTCAGGATTTAATTTGCAGCAAAAATTTTAAAAGAATATAAACAGAATCTCGAAAGCATGTTAAGCCGAACATTGTTAGCATAGGGGGGAAAAAACTGAAGCCTTAATCATATGGCAATTACTTATGACTACAACTTAAAACAACTTTAAAAAAAGATGTACTTAAAAATATATAAAATGAATTGTATCTTATAAGCATGTATCACATTGGCATGATATAATAACAATAAAATGAAAAAAAATGCAAAAAATCAACACATGTCAAAAAAAAAATCAGTACATGCCATATAAGAAGGAAAACATGAGGACATAATTTATGCAGCAGGTGTATTTTGATTTGCCTTCAAATTTTTATTATATTTGTTTAAGGCTGCATATATAGTTTAAAAATGTTATATGAATATAAATTAATTTTTGTGGCTAATGAAATGTTATTAAGAAAGTCTAATTTTTATTTGAACTTTTTTTTTGTTGATGAAAAAAGGGAGTTGGTTTGGTTTCACCAATAGTATTTCCTTTATATTTTTAGAGAACTCTTATAAAAATATTATAAATTTATAGATGTATATATTTCATAAAATAAACTATTCTTTTAATAAACATGAATATTTAATAAATTTAAATTATTTCAATTATGTTTCTGGTCTGTAAATATACATTTAAATGTATTTTTAGCTTTTTCTCAAAATGAAATTTTGTGATACTCTTCAAAATTTCAAATACTCCATGCAGATTCTATTTTTAGTTACAACTCTGAAACTTTTATCTTATGCTTTATGAACATATAATGATATAATTTGCATTTATAGATGAATTATGTATCTTATATTTTTTTTATTGAAGACCTCAAATAATATTATTGCATTGATTTTTTAACATTTTTCAAAAAAAGTCAATAATATCAAGTTTTAAAGGGAAAAGCACATTTTGAATTAATTCAAGCATGCAAAATATCATGAAAATTTCAAAACAATATTTGTACCTATTTAAAAATTGGCCGTTTTTCCGGATTTGAATGAATACTCTGCATGAATTAAACAACTTTGCTTTCATGAAGTTGATTTATAAAATTAATAATATGGATGCTGTGAAATAGAAAACTATATTTTGCGTCTACTTTTTTAGAAAATATATTTATTTATTTCATTTCGAAGAATAGTGTGCTGAAAATGACATTTTTCTGGATTTCAAAGGCAGCAAAAATTTAAAAAATATATAAACAGAATCTTGAAAACATGTTAAGACGAACTGTTAGTATGGGAAAAAAAACTGAAGCCTTATTCATTTGGCAATTACTTATTACTACGACTTAAAATAACTTTAATAAAAAAGATGTACTTAAAAATATATAACCGAAATACTGTTTAATTACAAAAGCAACATAACTAACCTTTTAATAGCGATTATCCGAAGTAAAACAAAACAGCAAACCAATAGTTTAGTCTCCGTTTAAATAAAGCTCTCAACAAAATGCGCATGCGTTAAACTTCATCAACAGAAAAGGCATTTTTTTTCCCACATGAGTTGGGCAGGTTAGAAATTTTGAATTTCCTTTATTCTGTTTTATTTTAACTTAAAAGTACTTCAGAATGAACCTGAAAGGTCTATTAATTAACGATGCTTAATTTTAAATGCAATAAATGCAATGAAAATAAAAAAAATCGTTTGAAATAATCGATCGGAAACATGTTAAGCCTAACCTCATCACTGTTAGAAAAAAAACCCTAAAACCTTACTCATTTCGCGATGGGGGAAGGAAGTTATTTTGGCGCGAAAGTTAGTTTTTAATTAATAATTAAAATTCTACATTTTGTAGTGGACTGAATTCTGAATCTAAACCATTCTCGAATCCACTTGAACACAAACAAAAAATTTCATCAAAATCGGACCAGTCGTTTAGGAGGAGTTCCGTCACATACACACGCACAGAAGAATTTTATATATAAAGATATATATATATATATATATATATATATACACAGAGAGAGAGAGAGAGAGAGAGAGAGAACAGCTCATTACCAAGACATCTTCATTTAGAATATAATAATATTGTTTCCCACATGAGATTATCAATTATCAATCTAAATTTAAAGTAATGACCAAAAAAAAAAAATAATAACCTGTTGATGAATGGTAGGGGTAGGTGTCCCAATAGAATCTTCTTTCTCTTCAAAAAGTGCATCAGCAGCTACCGTTTCTAAAAACCAATATTTGCTGTCAGTTAAAGACTTTTCATTCCATAAATCACTATAGTCTTCTTTTTCTTTTTTTGTTTCACTTTCTTCCACAACCTGAGAGAATTAAAAGTACAAGATTTATAAAAATGCTAATTTTTCCAAGATTTTTCAGTATACTTTAACTTTCAAAAATATACTGTTTTTGGACAGCATTAGCAAAAACAAATTACAAAAATTATATTTTACATACTATCTACAATATATATGTACATGGAAGGTACATTATCTATCTTTTTAAATCAAAGAACATTAATAATATATTATCTTGAAAAACATTCAATATTATTTATTAAATATTTATAGATATTTAAAGGAAAAATAAGTAGAACATGTAAATAAGTTTTTCGTATAGCAGTTGTTTTAGTAATTTATTATAAGTATAAGACAAAACTTATGTTTGTCAAAAAGATTGAAAGTCTACACAAAAAATTTTAATATTTTTTTACATAAAACAAATTATTAAATTCATTATTAAAAACTCTTGTGTTTTCATTAGTAAGTTATCAAAAGGAAACTAATTGATATGTGTTTCACAAATTACAGCAGTAGTGATATATGTTTTACAACACATATCACTACAGCAGAACTTCGTTTGGAGAAGTTGCAGCATTAGAATTCTGTATCATTTTCTGAAAATAGATGTGTATTGGAATATGATTTTTAGAATTCGGATATAAATCCAATACAAATGTTTAAAAATATATAAAGAATTTTAGTTTTCAATTCATTGTGATAATTTTTGTTTCATATCATTAGTTTTTAATTATGATATCAAGAAATTCATTCAATGTATGTTGATTATTCTATTAAAAAACTGCATTAAGCCATATTTTTAAAGATAAAATTCCTACATAATAAATCTTGAACAAAGTTACAATAAGTTTAAAAATTAAATTTTTACAATAAATTGAATTTTGCATAAATGTGGTGTTTTTTTATATAAATACAAAAGTCGTATTGACTGAATTATAAATATGATGTATACAAAATCATAAATCATTAATGGAAATAAAAGGAAATACTTTTTTTCTTCCGAATTAAAGTATTGTGTAATTATAGCAAATATAATCTGATATTAGCAAATAAAAAGAACTGATAATTTGTTTCCATGAATTTTACTGGATACATTGCCATTTCTTTCAATAATTTTTAGTGCTTTAAAATCAATTAATTATCATTTTAAACCAAGTTTTGATTTTCTGTTAAAAAACAATTGTAAAAACTGTGAAGATATCAAAATCCCCACATATATGTTGTATGAAATAATATTCAAGGCTTTAAAATAATAATAATTTATGCAAAAATTTATAAAATAAGCATTTGTATTAATTATTGTTAAGAGTTTGAAGAATTTTATTCATACTTACTGGTTCAGATACAATAGATGATAAAATGTTTGTCAGAAGGTGAACAGTGCCAGGAGAAATATGCAAAATAAGATCTCTAAACATAACATCTATATGCTGAGAGTGTTCTCGAAAATTACACTGGATGTCTATATCACAAGGACTCAAGATCTATAAAAATGAATAAATAAAAAAGAAAGTTTAATACAAAAAGTTTATAAAATATGGCCTTATTTTTACATACAAATTTTAAATTTTAATTTACATACAATATTTATATAAGGATATTAAATATAAAAATATTTATAGACATTAGAAATGCATAAATATAGAAGAAAAAATATTTTTAGTTTTAATATCAATTATCAGAAGAGTTTTAGATTAAAAAGGGTATGACAGTATTTCCAACAATCCTTACAGTACCATATTTCAGAATACTTTTAAGAAATAAAAAATATGTTACTACTACATGCAATCTGAAGTAATTGATAATTGTATTAAATTACTTCTTAAAAAAAATGGCAAGACAAAAACAAGATGAAGTTAATATCAAAATATTTATATGGATATGTTAATGAAATAAAAATTGAATATTATATTAATATCTGGTGACCAAAAGAGACTCAATTTCCTACAAAACAAATAACATGAAGGAAAAGAAAATAACTGCCTGAAAGGAATATAGTTTTATGTCAATAAGTAACAATGAGATGCAATTCAAAAGAAATAATACTAGAAAATATTACAAGTAGATATTAAAATAATGACAAATTTCATAAAATGAGGGAAGTTAAATAAAAATACAACTTCTTTACTTATCTTAAATTATTTATCAGAATTTTTTTAAAAAATTCCTGTGTGAAAAAATCATATTTTCGAAACTAGCTCAGATATGAATTTGAAATTTGGAGCTGTTATTGTTGTTATTTGGAGCTGAAATTTTACTGTGATATTATATATTTTTATACATGTTGACAATCCAAGATAAGTATACAATGTCATAAAAACTTGATAATTATTTCCAAATTTAAGAAAGTCAAGTTTCTAAAGCTTGGAAGTTCAATTTTAAACTGCATGTTCTCACAAAACAGTGCAATAGCCAATTTTACATGTTTCATTAATCTATGATGTAGAACTTTTACTTCTTCTACACTATTAGATGCATAATAAGTTGAATCTATAAAGGAAAACAACTTTTTAAGAATATTCAACACAACAAGATTAGACATATTTTCCACTGACAGACATTAAAAATTAAAAACATTCATTATATTTATTAAAATATTATCACATGAACATTAAAAAAAATATTCCTTCAATAAATGAAATTCTAAGTAAAAGGAATTTCAATTTCTAAAATTTCAATAACAAAATTTACCTTCGCAGAAGTTTCATGTCTTTTATCACAATTGAAGCACGCAGTATAAAATGTCAAATTTTTTATTGAACCTGTTATTGCTTGGGAAGAGCCAGACATAGTCATTCTTAAATCAATTTCATTCTGAAAATAAAAGAATGTATGGAAGGTCTAAATAGATAGGGCAGAATCCAAACAAATATATGAGAACTATTTTACTGGTTCAAATTAATTTTTTCTGCCAAAAATAAAGGGGAATATGTACTTCTTGCTGCTCTAGACACCAAACTATTGGAAATAAAGTTAATAAACGTTACAAATGTGAATCTTTTTTTAAAAATTGAAATCAAATAAGTTGTTAAAAAAAATTTTCTGCAATAACTTTCATAACTATATAATTACATAAAATATCATTTTTGCATAATTAGAAAATTGTTATTTTAATGATATCAATTGATAATATATCAGAACTATTTAATGATATTAATTAAGATTAATTAATCTGAATTTTAACAATTTGTTTAAAAAATATTTGCATCTTTCATAATTCTCAAATAATAATAATAATCATCGCAATGAGTTCAGATTATTTTCACAATTTCATCATATGATTTGTAGATTACTTAAAAGGAAGGAACCAAGGAAGATTACTTAAAAAATAACTTTAAAAAATAAGAAAGTAAATTTATTAAGTAAATTACTTAAAAAAATAAGAAAATGAAATGCAATATTATAAAAGCAACATGCAACTAAAAAATAAATTACCCTTATATACAATTTTTTAATGGTCCTAGGATGTTATGAAACTTGATGCCTTTAGAAACTCTCATTAAGCATGAGCTTTTAGAATATTAAAATAATATTTATAATGTGAAGAGATATTATTTTAACATGGTTTCATACTTAAAAATTTTATTGAGGATATAACATCATGAATAACAAAGCTAATTTTAAATACAACAAATATTTGTAGTTAACCAGTAGGTCATCAAAGGTATTTAGTTTATTTTAATAAAATGAAATGCATTTAAGATTTTACAAGACATACTACATGACCCAGAGTTCCCAAATTTAGTACATATAAACTTTGGAAAAGTCTGGAACTATATATTTTTAAATAATTATATTGTTATTTAAAAATTTAATAAAAGTTTTTTTTTTTTTGGTTATAACTTGCAAAAATATTATAAAATAAATTTTTTATTCTGTCTTTAAGTTTAAAAAATCATTCTTTCAATGTACACCAAATGTAATTATAATTCATACACCCACTATTTTTCCCTAATTTGAAAAAGAAAAAAAAATCTATGCATATATTTCTATGCAACTTTGATCATTTTCATTGTTCATACAAATATTTATATTTATTTCCAATTGTTGAAAACTAAAGAATGAAGATTCTGATTTTTGTATTATTTAGTACACAGAAGGGCAAAGAAAAAAAAAGAAGATGAAAATATGGGGGGTTCTACAACAATCTAATTTTGTATAGAGCCCTAATAAGCAAGCAGAAGTACTGAAGTAGGCTGTGGCATGGATTCAACTAACTTGTGAAAATATTCTGTAGACAGTTCACACCACAATTCTAGCAGGGCAGTCCCCAAACTCATAGGAGTGTAAGGTGGTGGAAATCTCCTAAGGACAGCACATTGAAAAACATTCCAGATATGGTTGATAATGCTCATATCAGAAGAATTATTAGACCAAAAGAAGGAAAGAAATTCAAAAGAATGCTCCTCAAGCCACTCAGTAGCTACTGTAGACCTGTGGAGATGCACATTATTTCTGTTGGAATTTCCCCACGTCTGCCAGAATGCATACAAGATATGAATGCCTGTATAGGGTCAGAAAGGATACTAAAATAACACTGATCTGTGATGGTCGAGTCAGCACATACCAACGTTGAAAATGCAAAGTTCATATCTACTTCGGAAATTCTGTGTTCTCTCTCGTGTCTCGCGGATTTCACCATTAAAAATCACTTAAATCTTGATAAACTGCCATTATAAAAGCAAGAATCTATGTATTAACCCTCAGACACCTCTTGTCTTATGTATGCACTGTCTACTGCATCACATAACGTTCATTAGTTGAACACTATTATTTGTATACAACCTGCTATACCAGTTTTTTGGGGCTTTTCAGTGTAACATTCAATGAATTTTAATTCTTTACCTTATTCCCTCTCTAAAAAATGATTTTAAAAACTGTAAACAAAATTCTTTGGGATAATAAGTACAATAAAGTGAACTCAAAAACTTTAATTGCTATTCTTTTTTTAAGCCAACTAACTTTGGAATTACGTGAATTTTTTAATAAGAGAAACAAGAAAATTACATGCAATTAGATGTTAATGGTGCCTCCAATTAAGGTATGGAACAACACTGTATTAGAAACTTTTACAGAAATAGCAACAAAAAAACAGAACAAATACAACTCACTAAAAGAATATGAGTAAAATGCCTGTTATAATTTTACTTTTTAAATTACTTTGTTACAAGGAAATTTCAATATGACAGTGATAAATCCAGAAAAATTATACAATGATGCCAGAGAATACATTTTTGAATTTTAGGTTAGCCCTTTTTCAAATTGCATAATTCTAATAACAAATATCCAATTAATTTTAAAGAAATTTTTCCTGTATTTTTATTATGGTATAGTATAGCATAGCATAATAAAATCATAGATATAGCATACCATTTTCTAATTGGACTTTTTGCATAATTGCCTTTTTTTAGTTATTTTCATAGTCTCCTTATTTCACTACACTATAACTTGTCTCAACAAATTCAGCTCAGTCATTTGCAGGTGCATGTCACTTTTCTGAGTATACAAGCTATTTTGAATTTAAGACTTAAAAGGCTTTTACTGATTATTTATAGCAGACATTCAACTGAAATTAATCAATCAGTATTACTTTTGAATTTGGACACTAAAGACAGGTAAAATTTATTGAAGTTAAAAACTTCATTTTCAGAACTTTTATAAACAAACAATTATTTTAGGTCTATAATGTAAATTATATTAAATCTAACTAATTAATATGAAAGTCTCAGCATTAGCATAAGTTAATCTATAGAATTCTAAATTTAATATTTACTTAGAAATTTAACAAAATTACATTTGCTGTAATACAGCAAATGTGATATTATAATTCAAAAATTATAATATGATTTAGTAATAATGTGTCAATAATGTGATTAGTAATTTTTGATAATGTCTTTGCAGCAAACAAAAACAACTTCAATAAGTCACTCAAATGGTTTCCATCGTTCATTTTTAAAGACAGAACAATTTAAAAAAAACTATTTTATAAGATAGGGAAAAGTTACATATTGATTGACAGTTCATAGTTAAATTTAGACAGACATAGTGGTAACAGATAGTTCAAGTAAAAACGACAATACAATTCACATTTTTTAATATTCTCCTAATGTAATCCCCCCCTATGACTGCACTTAAATGAATTGTTTAATAATCAACTTCATGATAAGAAAAGCTGCTAAAAAATTTCTTATTTCAGTCAATTTCAGAAATTTTGAAAACCATACCAAAATTTAAAATTTATTTTTTTATTGCAAATATTGTTAGCCAATTTCAAGTATAAGAAATGATTTTTTAATGAGTTGTTAAAGATTTCTTTATTTTCTTTTGGGATTATTCAGCAAACAATTCAATTTTCATTAAAGTTTAGAATTTCTATATTAGAATTTTCACCAGAAAATAACATAATCCAAATAAGGAGGAGGAAAAAAAGGATATGGAAATGCATTCAGAGTTTCAAAAGAAAGTTTTTTTAAACTTTATTTAACATAACATTTATTTTTGTAGCAAGTATATTCCGATACATGAGACCCCTAAATAGATAATTACTGATTATTTTAGGGGGGGAAAATGCTTATTTTAAAAATGCATGTAGACGGAAACTGTTACAAAAATATAAAATATGTTGAAAAAGGAATCAAGTAAGTTCTTTAAACAATGTGTTAAAATTCTTTAGAATTATTATGAAAAATGTTCCCCTTTCAGATTATTTTAAAAGTCCTTTTTCAAATATATGACAAGACAATAATGAAGTTTGAATATGAAGATAGAAAGCAAGGGGGGGAAAAAGAAATGTGGAAAAGCAATCAGGTTTCATTCAAAATCAAAGGGGAATTTTTCCACTTTTCACAAAGACAACATTTATTAAAAGCACATACAGACACAAGAATAAATTCAACTTAAGAAAAAGTTAAAAAGAAATTTCATTAGGAAATAGTTAATTTTAATGGTGAATGAAAATGTGAATGAATTGAAATCATACGCACAAATTAACAAACTATATTCCCATTATAATAAAAATGAGTTAAGGAGCTTTGCTTACAAGAAAAAGCAAAGAAACTAACTGAATCTTACCACATATAAAATCACATTTAATCCATTATAATATTCCCCATTTTTTAAAATTAATTTTATCTACCTTTCAAATGCAATTTATAAATTAAACTTCTTCCAATGGCTTCCTTGAAACACCTGGAAGATCAGATTTAATAACCAAATTTCAAATTTTGCAAAAAGTGAAATAAAAATAAATAACAAAAAAATAATGTAGTACTGGTAAAAGCAGGTAAAAATATTTTTTGTCCATAAATTTCAGAAACAACAAAACCTCCAAACCAAAACAACATCATGTTCTCACCTGATAAAAAGAAAAATGAAATCTACAATTGCAAATTTCAAATTATCATATGGGAACATTATTATTTTTAAGTCATTATTTGTCATAATAATTAAAGTCATTAAGTAGTTTAAACCAGCATAAAAAAAGCAAAACTGGTAAAAGCAGGCCAATATTTTAAAAATGCACCTGCTTTTAAAGAAGTATACATAACAATAATGCAATACTGTTAAAAAGCAAGTAAAAAAAAATTTTTGCCCATAAATTTCACAGACAACAAAACCTTCAAGCCAAAACAACATCATGTTTTCCCATAATTAAAACACACACACGTTAACTTGAATACATTATAGATATTTAAAAAATGAAAAATCAAGCATATTTTAGGCAGCTTCATTCAGACAAATAATGCTTGTTGTTTTATTCAATGTCTTAATTTTTCATCCACATAATACTGACAATTATTTGAATACATTGGAATGGTAAAAATCTTAAGAGAAATTTAGCAAAGACTTAGTTATTTAAAAAAATTAAGTTATTAATATCTCAAATATGCACTAAAATTTTAAAACTAGCATAATCAAAAATTGATATTTTTTCTTAAAAAATATTTTCCTTAATTCATTTCAAAATAATATACCTATCAATCATTTTTACTAATATTTAAGCATTTTATTTTAAACATTCTACTATGGCTTCGTTGATGATAATGGAAATAATTAAAATTAAGACAATCACTGAAATTTTAAAAACATACATTGAGGAAGATAGCATTTGAATCCTCGTCTTCTATATTTTCAACAAGCACAATATCAGGCTTTTGTACTTTTAAAAATATCACCATAGCACCACTTGTTTGACTTAGGCTATCATCAGATACTGAGTGTGAAGTTGTAGGAACTATCTGTTTGGAATATTCTGCAATGAAATAATATCTAATTATATCATACATAAACAATATAATAAAATAAATAACATTTCCTTTTCATCAATACATTTTGATATAAACATTAACCTCAACAGCTTTTATGTTGTTGTCACTAATATCATTCACGGACAAGTGTGCTGGCGGCCGTCAGCGATTTTAAGCCGAATGAGTGTCTCTTGTTTTAGAAGTAGAGCTAACTAGGGCCAGGAGTACCACTTTGCAACACACTCATCACATTTGCTTGCACAGTCTCTTTCTACAGAGAGGACATGTTCACACAGTTCATAGATAGTATACAGAAGAACAATCAAGCCCTAACCGGGACTTGAACCCATAACGTTTAGATCACGAGGAAGACAGGCTACTTCTGAGCCAGGATGTTGGAACAGCTTTTATATAATCTGACAAAGTATTTTTTAACTGATTTTCATTAAAAAATTGTTAAACTTTCTCCTGATAGAAAGATTCTGCAAATAATAAAAAATATTCATGCAAGTTGTTTATAAATAACATTTATAAAATAAATCCAAAAGGGAAGTCATTAATAGGAGAATAGGGCTAAATTGCTGCAAAAATTCAGTTGTTTTAAACACCTCAGTTTAAAAAAAAAACAGTGTTGCGCATGCTTGCATACATTAACCCCCTTACTTTTTAAGAATAGGATTTTTTTTCTTTAATATGCACAAATATTAAAAGACATCCTGGCTTAGAAGTAGCCTGAGCCAGGATAATTTTAAAATGTCTATTCTTTAAATTTTAATGTTTATTTCTATATTTGTACAGTCTTCTATTATAATATAAAGAACCTTTTTTTTTTTTTTTTTGGTTTTCGTGCATTTTAAAAATGACCACAAAAAAAATATTTCCCATTAACACAAAAATAAATCAATTTCAGTGACCTTTATAACAATTCTTAAAACTAGAAAATTAACAGTGATTTTAAGTAAAACATCATTTCTGAAAATATTTCCTTTTTTGAAGAACTACAATGATCAAAAACTTCATATTTGATTTTTATATATGTAGCAACAAATTATTTGATATGGCTGGGATGGAAAGTGTAAGTTTCTTCTGCATTGCTCTCTAAACTTAGTAATTTTATTTACATTTTTATAAAGGTAAGAATATTTTTTGGAATCACTACCATCATAAGACTGGCAAAACAGCTCCAAAATTGACATTAATTCCTGCTATTAGCTTACCCTCTCCCTATATATATATATATAGATATATATATATATAGGGAG
>JAOUZG010031916.1:1728494-1793782 GCA_026289955.1 Argiope argentata | reverse complement strand
TAGTGGCTGATATCTGATGTTTATATGGTTATATCAAATATAAATTCATCATTTTTTATTAATTAATAAAAAACTAACTTTCTTGCCAAACATCTTTATTTCTCCACCACCAAATAAGTAACGAATTTAGTTCGTTTTTTCCCTCACGCCAATGAGGTTAGGCTTAACATGTTTTCAGCAGATTATTTCAATGATTCTGTTTATTCTCTTAATGTTTGATGCATTTAAAATTAAACATTGCTAATTAACCGATTTTCAGATTTGTTTTTAAGTACTTTCAAATTAAAATAATACAGAACAAAGAAAATTAAAAAAATGTCGAATATGTATTGCTTTACCCCAACTGGTGTAGAAAATTCATGCATTTTGAGTTGCCACAACTGGCATTGAATTTTCAATGTCAGTATCATTTTTGGATCAATTGTTTATTTTAATTGTAATTATTAAGCAGGGATAGCCACATTGGTAGAGTGTAAAATTCACATCCCTTGGGCTGCGAGTTTGAACACATCAGCCAACGACTCTCCGTGTGTGGTGGATGTTTCATCTGCTGTGGTCACAAAGTCCTTCATGTTGAGAGTAATACCATTGGGAGGTACTGAATCAGATGTGATTGTTCTCTGTTCCAGATCTAAATTACAATCAGAGGAAGAATGAAGTCCCTAACAAAATGCTTTATAATCATTGCATCCCATGTGTGAGGAAACAAACAAACAAACAAAAATTATTTGCATTTCTTGGGAAAATTGGGAACTTTTTAAGAAGGTGTCCACCCAATAAATAAGCACTTTCACAGCATTTAAAAAAGGATTATCAAAATTTAAACAATTTTCATCATAGTAAGCATTCCAATTAATAATTTTAAACTAAAAACAAACTACAAACAATAAACAAGTTATAGCATTTACAATTCAAGCCAATAATAATTTTAAAAAGAATAGGGTTTTTTTTTTCACAACAAATTTTTAATTTTTCACATCTATTTAAGTACACAGGCAGTGAATAATTGTCAGCAAGTTATTAAGAATAAAAAAAGAGTAACTAATAAATAAATAAATATCAAATGGCATATATTTTCTGCCTTTTACAAATCAAAATGAAATCATTTTTTTTCCTTCAAATTATTATCAAACAATATAATCACCTGTTGTATCTGATGGTTTTGACGAAGAGCCAGCAAAAAATTCTTGAAGCATCATGATATAGTCTAAACAAAACACTAATGAAAAACTTGATACTGTTGTTTGAACTAAAAAATAAAGATTTATTTTTTTAGTTGAATAAATACATATATTCCAGAATAAAAAGAAATTGAATGCAAAAAATTGAATATGAATTGAATGAAAATAAAAAAGTTCTAATTAAATATATTTATGATATTCATTAGTTGATTCAATTATTTGAAATAAACATAGAAAAATAGGAAATCCTAAAAAATATCTTACTTCTTTTATCTCCTGAAGCATTTTGATTAAATTCTATGTGAATCATATTACCCGATTCATCTGAAGTTGATCGCTGCATCAATCTGTTCAATAATATTAAATAGGGTTAAAAATAATAGAATAAACATTAGAATCAATCTAAAAAATGAATAATTTATTGGTAGGGGATAGAGTAAATAACGCACATTTTCAAAATAATATTTTAAAGCACTATATTCAATTGTTTTAATTCCAATTTAATTTTTTTTCTCATAATTATATTTTTTAAAAATAAAAATTAATACAAGAACATTTTAATTTGTCCTTAAACTATTTAAATGAGTAAATATCAGTAAAAATTGTTAACAAATTTGAAAACATACCTTGTAATACCAGACTTTCGGGTTTTCCTTGTGTCATCTAGTCGAACATCAGTTAAAAATACTTGGGCTAACATTGATGAATCCGTCATCATTTCAGCATGTGCTTCAAAAATTCTGACTTCAACTTCTGCCATGGAGCAAGATTCTTTTCTTTCACAGATCCCAACAGTCTAATAAATAGGATTTTTTTTAAAAAAAATTATTTTTAAAATAGAATTACACAACAAAAATTATTAGATCATTATTTTAGCACTTTTTATAAAAGTCCAATTCATGATTTTAAAGAAAACTTATTTGTTTGATATTAAATTAAAAATGCAAATTTGTTTTGCTGCAGGACAAAAATATAAACCTACTTTAAAAATTAAAACTTTAAAAAAATATTATAAAAATTATTAACTACTGAGTTTTAATAAATAAATAATTCAATAACTAAGAACTGAAGATGACTTTTAATCCCTTTTATTTTCTTACATTAAAAAATAATTCATTCATAATTCTTTTCTTCTCCTTCTTCAAAAGCACAAAAATGATTATAGGATAGGAGTGTTCTTTTTAAAAATATATTCATTCAGTAAATCAGAATGAAAATAAAATATATTCATTCAGCAACATTTAATCTTGTCTTAAGTTTTAGTCAATAGTAAGATCCCAAGACATTAACAATTTACTCCTTACAGTCACTCCTTCAAAGTGAAATATTAAGCATTTTGCATGTGTATGTGTAAACCCCAAAATCCTTTAAAACCTAGTTACTTAATATATATTTCAATGGTCATAACAATTCCAGTTCATATGCCAGTAAGAAGATAAAATTGAAAGTAAAATAAAAAACAATATGCCTCTCCTTACTTAAAAAAAATCAATATCTTAAATATAAATTTCCAATAACATTTATATGACAAAAATATAGGAGTAATTTGCATCACATGAGATTTTATTTCCACAATATATGTTGCAATTAAAACAACTAAAAACAAATTTTTTAAAATTCTATTTTTCTGATGAAATTCATCATCCTTTTTTTCAATATGTAGTTCAGAAAAACTGTTAATGTTTTTTTAATAACATTGATAAACACATTAGTTGGCTAGATATAAGTAGTTTATAACATTTAAAAGACAATATGATTGAGTAAGAAATAACCATTTAATTAATTAGTTTTAAGTAAAAGCTATGCTTACTCATGCCATTATTCTGATATGAATTCTGATATACAAATTCTGATATGAATATTTTGGAAAAAGATTGAAAGCAACTGACAGAATTACTTACATAAATAGATATCAGAAACAATTGATGCATTATGTAAATATTTCCTTACAATAAAAATAATGTCTTAATAGTATGACTTAATCAGATTCATAGCATGTGACACAATTATCAATATCATCACAGCATTATTAAATAGATCTTACCATTTGAATAGATACAAATTTCTATCTCCCTCCCTTCAAAAAAAAAAGTATACATTTAATTATTCTTTGTTGCATACATTTTTCCTTCTTGGGGGCTTAAAGCTTCTATGGATCACATGTCAGCTAATAAAGTTTCTTGATTCACATTTAAAATCCAAAATTCTACACTCTCAATGTTTTGATCAGTGCACTTGAATGAATAAGATATTGAAATTATATATGGTATTTGTAACTAACTGTACACAGCATTTTTTTAATAAAAACTTTCAAAACAAAATCACTGAAATTTGTTTACATTTAACAGTAGCTTTTTAACTTACCAAAGGTGTTTCTCCATAGCAAAGAGTAATTAAAACACTTTGCAGAACAAAATCGAACTTAAATCTAGGGTGAACTTTTGCAACAAGAATATCAGAAGTAGTAACACTCTTCTCAGTTGAACGAGTAACTAAATAAAAAAAAACTTATTTGTTTATTAATTATTTAAAATATGGAAAATAACAAAAATATTGCTTTTTAAAGTTTAATTTTACTTAATATATCTATTTATTAAAGCATGTTATGCAACAAACTTTAATCTTAATATAGATAAATTACGTGTCACGTTGTTTGTCCGCGATGGACTCCTAAACTACTTAACCGATTTTAAAATAATTTACACACCACTTGCAGTTTGATCCAACTTAAAAGATAGGATAGTTTATTTTTCGAAATATCAATTAGTTCGGGAGAAATTAATTAAAACCCCTTAATTTCTGTTAAATTTAAACCTGTAATGCTACTTTCCGAGTGAAACACGGCCTACCGGAGAAGCGATCGCTAATGCATCCCGTTTCGTCCCGTAAAACCGCGTTTTTTAAATTGCCATCGTTACGCTTCCGTTCAACTTATACTCACTATCGCAGTGGAATCGGATGGACTTTCTATCGTAAAGCACGGAGGTATAATTTTTTTTACGAAACATCAACGCAAAAATTAAATATCTTTTTTTAAAAAAAGGTCAATTTTGACGGGTCTATTTCTTGAACGGCTCTGTAAAATAGACGCTTAGCTGGAAAAATACAGAAAATATGTTTCCTGAAAGACAATAGGATGTAGTATGCTTCAATACAATGAAAAAAGTCGAATTTCTAAATTTGAATTTTTAACGAATTTTTTAATAAAGAGGCGAAATTTCGCTTTAATATTTGATTACACCGAAACTTTTCAAGATAGCTTAAACAATTTTTGTTTACATAAAATTTGATAATTTTTTCAAAATTGTGTGAAAGATTGTAAAAATATGATTAAAAAATTGCGCATTATTTATTTATTTTGTCATTTATTGACTTTTCCTTTTCAAAATTACAATTCTAATCCATTGATAAATAAAAACGAGACTTTTTTTTAAAAATATAATTTGGCATTGCTTTGGCACACCCTGATCAATTTTGAAAACAATCCAGCAAAAATTATGCGTCGTATGAATTCATTCCAGGTTTTCCACCTCACATACTTCACCTGAAAGTTGGGACACCAGTAATACTACTACAAAACCTTTGTCCACCAAAGTTATGCACTGGCACCAGACTACGAATGAATAGACTTAATAAGTATGTAATCGAAGCTACGACAATTACTGGATGTGCTCAAGGAGTGTTGGTTTTAATACCCCGCAGTCCACACTAATGCCGTCAGACTATCCTTTTGAATTTAGAAGAGAGCATTTTCCTGTAAAAGTTTGCTTTGCAATAACCGTTAATAAGTTACAAGGACAGAAGTTAAAAGTAGCAGGGATCAATTTAAGAGGAGACTGTTTTTCACACGGCCAATTTTATGTAGCCGTATACAAAGAAGTTCTTGCTTAAACATAGGTATAACTATAAAATGTGGATGGCTTGTGTTTATAAAGAAAACCAATACTTTAAAAGGATCATTAAGGACCGGTTAAGGACAAGGGTATATATATAAGGAGTCCGAGGGCCCAGGGACCCTCTCAAAATTAGAAAAAATTATAGGTGATAAGTAATTATTATCAGGGATTTTCATAACTAAGTGCACGGAGCACTGTTATCCTCCGCTAATTCCATTACCCGAGCAATGCCGGGTGCGGGAATGCTAGTATATTCTTAAATAATTTTGCAATGTTGAATTGAATGGAAAATAATTATTATAGCTTTGGAATAAAACACCGAAAATTTGCACAGCATTCAAAATAAAATTATATATAATCAAATTAAGTGACTAGTAGGATGCGGCAAGTAAAAGAAGACACATGTCAATAGTAGAATACAATCTGATTTCTCAGCTTTACATATAGTTAATATTTATCCAATAAATAATATTCTAGGAAATTTCAAAAAGAAATATAAAACAAGAGAGTTTATAATTTAATATATTTTTCAATAATTTATATCAAATTTCTGACAGATTAAACAAATATATATAAATATATAGTAGCAGATATGTTTACACTATCAGTTTTTATAAGATATATTTTTAAAAAATGAAGTTATCTTTTTATTCAGAAAACAAATTTCCAAATTTACCTTCATTGCTTATAAAAAAGATATATAACACAAGATACTAATATGTTTTCCATTAAAAATAAATATATATGACTTCCAATAAAAAGTATTTTTTTCTGCATTAACAATCTAAAATTTAATGCACAAATAGATTAAGATAGTTAAAGAATTTAATATATGTTTTACAAATAGTCATCAGTCGTGCCTCTGTACAGCAATTTTCTCATTGGATGAAAGTGGGAGGACAAAACTAACGTTAATATCTTAGACCTTATTGCCAGACTCTCAACAGAATACTCTGTACACTTTCAGTGGCTCCCACTTATGTGTTGGTTTAAAACCTAATGAGATAGCCGATAGCTTAGCCAAGACAGTCTTAGCTAACACATTTCATGGTGACCCAACAGCTATCTACTTTGAAATCTACTCTATCAAAAAGATGGAGTCAGATGTACATTAGAGGGTCCCACATGCTCACCTGGTACATAGGTAAAATTTCTAGTTAGTGTCCCAGCTGAACAACTCTAGAAAACAGCAAAACAACTCTCTCTCCATTTGCGAGCGGACACACCAAATCCCTCACTTTTCAACATGGGTGGAGGATGTTTACTAAATGCCCTTGGTTCAAGGCAGAATTACAATCATATTAATGTTTAAATTTTACTATTTTTAATCTTAAATGTTTAAATTTTACAATTTTTGAGATTTTAAGGGATCTCCTTTTGTTTTTAGACTTTTAAGAGATCTTTGATTTTGTCGTTTATTCGCCTACGATACACATGTTCTTTTACTGTGATTGAAAAAAACTACTCTCCTTGAAAACAAACATAACATTTATTTCCACAACAAGACAAGTTATTCTATTTACAAATTAAATTTAAGTTACAACATTTACGATGTGAACCAGATCTGAATCATTTTTAGCTGTTGTTTTTCAACGCTTCTCACATTTCCGAAAAATCTTAATTTCAAAACCGAGTTGAGTTGTTACTGGCTTATTCAAAGATCGCGGATTCATGTGACAGATTTCATGGACGTGGTATAACACAGCTATGCCATCTGGGATCAGAAACAACACAAATCATCATGTATACTTTCAATACAAGATTTTAGAATAACAGCTACATCATTGTAGAAAATAAAGCTATTTTTTAAATTTAATTAATTTATTTATTACAGTTCTATTTAAAGTATATGTCTTACCTGATGTCGTATGTGGTTTGTTGTCAACAGGCTCAGACGGAACAGTGACAGTAGTAGACTGCTTCTCAACTCCAGTTTCTGCTAAATTTTCACTAAGTACACTCATAACTGTGTTATAATCATCTTGGCTCAGAGTCACCTAATAAAATAAAACAAGATGACACTGTATTCAGCTTTATTTGAGGAAAATTTAGAAATCACCTTTGTTCAATGAATCACTAATCACAAAATATACTTTTTTTTAAAATTAACATTGATTAAAATAGAAACTAATATTCAAATAAAAATTTAGGATTAAAGAATCTGATCTTAATTTATGTCAGAATCACATTCAAAGTCATTTAAATGCACTGTTTTTAAATTCATTGTTTGTTATCTTATAGAAAAATTAGTGATTATGTATGAAGGAAAAAAAAAGAAAAAGGAAAGACTGAATATAAAGACAAACTCAAGATATTACTGATGCTCATATGAATAAGCCTAACTCATTTAATGACACGATAATTTAAAGTTAAATTTGACTTGGAAAAAAAAGAAAAGAAATACATTTCACTATTGTTTTGTTATTTTAACCTTTTCACTACTCATCTGACCCAACTTACAATGAAAAGCCTGTAAGGCATGTTAATTTATGTTTCAAACAAAAGGTGCATTAAGTAAGAGTTATAAACAAGGATGTTATCACTTTATATTCTGCATTCCTTGCTTAAAACAGGAAGTAGTTATAGTAGCAGAATAGAATAGAATTTGCATGGCGGTTGGAAAGGATTAGCAGTAAAAGTGTTAAAAAATAGAGAGGAGAAGGGGGAAGAAGAGAGAAAAAATATTTTAAAATGTAAAACCAATGTTAAAAGGCAAATAACAAGAAAATGTAATCCTATTTCTATAGTCAATTTCTAATTATAAATTATAATTACTTATAATGGCTCAAGCAATTGGCAAGAATGGATTAAATGCATTTTTTGATTTGAGATTAGACAGCTTACTTTTATTGAATAATGACATTTTTCAGTAATAAGCAAGACCTCTCACAAAAAGTTATTTGGAAAAAATACTTAATAATTGGACTAAAACCATTTTAACTAGAAGACTGTGTCTGGAAACTTACTGGACATAGTAGGATTTTCTGGAGAACTTGCAAGTATTCAAGTAAGACCAGAACATTCTGATAATAGTTATTCAGAGCTGGTAGACATATATTACTTACAAGTAATAATGAATAATCTAAAGTACACTTATACAAATAACATTTTATAGACAAAAATCTGACAGACTTCTTTATCAAATGTTTGTCAATATAGGAATAGAAACACTCATTATATCAGGTGGCAACTTGATCACTGAAGTAAAAGAAGCAGCAGCAAGTACAGCTGACAATCCTACTTAGAATAAGCATAAAAAACTAAGTATTTGTTAATTTTAAAAGTGGATGAAGAGGACACACACACACACACACACAAAAAAAAAACCCTTTCGTAATGAAAACATGATTTTCTCCCTAAGTGAATTTATGTATCTTATATTAATGCAAACATGATAACACTACTATTTAAGAACTAATAAACACTATACCTTTATTCTTTGTGTACCACCACTATATGGTTGTATTTACTAATATAATTTCCTTTGCAAAAATTGTTTATCGTTATCTGATGGATCAAAATAGTTTGTTTAAGACTGTCTAAGATATTCAATATATTATCTAGAATATAATATTATATACTTCTTAAAATAGGTCTCCCACTCTACTGAAATTGTTCTAAAAAAATCCTTAAGATTGAAAAGATTTTATAAAATAATAATAAAAATTAAATTACTTACTTTAACAGCAAGAAGTTCTCCAGATATATGCATTTCTGGCTGCTCAGTATGCCAACCAAATGAATGGTTTCGAATAATATTTAAGATGAAACTCACGGGTTCTAAAATCAAACATTCTGCAGTAATGTTTCCAGTATCTGGTTTCACAATAGCTCTAAATAAAAAAGAAAATTAAACATAAAATGTTCCATAAATAAAAACAAGTTCTACTTTAGTGTCAGAAAAAAATTCTTCAATATAAGTACATTTTCAAAAACAATCAGTTTGAATAACAGATTTAGTATGCAAGATTAAATAATTTAATGATTCAAACAGTAGAAAAAAAATCCATAACAGAATATAAATAATTGCTTATTCAAAAAAAATACAAATAAAGATTTAAAAATAAAAATTTTAATACAATATTTTTTTATATTCTGATAACACCACTAACATATTACAATTTTTAAATTAAAATAAAACACTGTAGAAGAAAATGGTAAAAGAAACATAAGACACAAAGTTTAGAAAAAGCAAAAATAAATAAATAATGCAAGTTCCTCGGTAGAAATACCTGAAAAGCTGAAGATTTGTCAAATGTAGATTCATTTTTTCAAATATTGCTGGCATGCCTAATTCATTCCTTTTTTCACCAAGAGTAAATTTATTCAGTATCTTTAAAACTCCAAGATCAGCAACTAAGGCATTAGTTGATAGGGAATTTTGGGGAGTAATGATCACAGGAGCTTCAATAATAATATTCAGTAATATTCGTACTGATTTTTCATATACTTCTTCCATATTTTGCTTGGCAATTTCAGCTGCAGCTGCACTTGCTTCTGCAACTTTATCTTTTGCAGCTTGAAAATGGTCCAAGAAGAGCTAGATATTAAACAATTATAAAAACTATAAATTATAGAACAAAACACAAATTGGATATTTATTATTTCAAAAAATTCTTGATATTAATTTTTAAAAAAACAAAATTAAACAATTATCTCTGAATATTTATTACCATTAATAAAATAAATATAAAATAACTAAACATCAACTAAACTATAGTTTAGTAACTAAAGTTAAATTTCTTAAAATTATTATAAACATCAGTTAAATTTATCAATTATATGTCCTAAAAATTATATTTAAAAAATTCTACAGTGAAATAAATATTTTGATTTGATAAAATAACTTGAAAATATTCATCTTATGAGCTATGATTAAAGAAGTATTTTATAACATTCATGTGTTTAAATGATATGTAAATAAAAAGCTAAAACCTAACTTGTCCTTTGAATGGAAAATAATATTATTATTTGCACACTTCTTTACAATTTTAAAATTACTACATCTTTAAGTATTTGCAAATGGAATGCAGAATAAATTAAGATTTACTTAAAACAGTAACACTAATAAATTACGGATTTATTTAGAATGTGAGGAAAACAAATTTTGAAAGAAAATAAATATGTCACTTAATAGCTGGAATCAAGGTTCATTTTAGATAAAGCAGCCAAAGAACAAGCATATACCTCAAATAATTTCATTATCTTCAACAACAAATACATTTGCAAAATACTTTGATCATGTATTTTACTTTAAATAGATTGGAAGATTAAATAAAAGAAAAAAAGGACAAGTGTATATTTTCAAAAATATACGAAAAAAATTTTTAAAATAAAATATCAATTTTTAAGTAATAATTAAAATATCTATTTTTTAAAATTATGGGTATTTTAACTTTTTTTTATATTCACTTTAGAAAAAAAAAGTTCTTAGATAGAACATTACTTCAATATTTATAATGTAATCATACACACAGAGATGCACATATATATGCAACTTTCACTACTATTGTTTACTAATATATTTCATGTAAACAATACTTACCAACAAGGAGGAAACAAACTTGTTCAAAAATATTATTTTCATCCTGCCAAAACTAACAGAAACACTCATATCCACTGCAGACATATCAAAATAATTTTCATCATCAGTTGCATTGTTAAACATAGTAAATTTTACATCCAGGACTTCCCCAGCTACAGTTGTTATTATCTGTAAAGAGTTTTTTAATTCCAAAATTATGAGATACATAGATAGTAATAATTATTCATTAATTAAGTTGATGAGCACAAAAGGTGGAAAGGAAGGAAATTTTTTAAAGGGAACAAAAAATTGAATTTCTTATGCTAATTTTTTTAACAATACTTAAATGACAAAATAATAAGAATATTGCTTTACTGGTACATAAAATCACTGACAAAATAAAAATTCATTTAAAGTTACAATATCCTAGTCAAATAAATTGTGATTTAATATGGAACATGCAACATCACAGATTTTTACATATACATGAATATAGAATGCAAGTATCAATACATAATTTTCATAATCATAACAACTATCAATAATGTTGACTAAATAAAATATTAAATAGTGCAAAAATCTGTAATTTTTAAAAATTAATAATAATAATAATTTTATATTTCTGTTTACTCAATTTGAAACATAAAAAATTATTTGCAATTACAGTTTTAATAATACATGAGTTTAATAGCTAGTAAATGTATTTTAAGTCAGAATAACTTTTAAATGAAATATCTGATAATAACTAGCTACATTTTTAATGTTTCTAAATTGTCTAGGATTATGAATCAATAACTATAATATTTAATTCTAATTCTAATTGGCAATGCATTACAAGAAATTTTTATGTTTTTTTTTTTGTTTGTTTGTCCAGTAAGTTATTTACATAAATCAAAAGGTATACTGAAAAATTTAGCAGCTTTTGTTAATGAAAAAAGAGAATAAGTATTTATCTTAAGAGCAAATTAATCAACAGCAGTTCTTCATTGCCCCCCAGAAGGTATCATCTTTCATCTGAAGAGATTAAATATATTTCAAAAATTGGCTAATACTCGAAGTAATTTTTTTCCAAATTTCTTTCTCACCTGGGGATACAAAGCTCCTTCTGATGGATCTGAGACAATAACATCTTTTAGAGAAGCAGAAACACAGGTTTTTGATTTTTGCATTGTAACTGAAGCATTCATTCCTATAACAATTTAAGTAAAAAAGTTAAAAACAAATTCAGGCAATTGAATTAAGTGGAGGATAAAAAAGAAAAGTAAAATATACCTTTTATTCTTATGTCTGTCAAATCATACATTTTATTACAAACAACAACTCGTATTGATTCTAATGCAGCATTCAACTTCAAATCAATTACTTGCGAAATAACCTTCTTCTTTGAACCTAAAAATAAGTTAAACAATGCATAATACAATTTAATGTATCTCACAAATCAATAAACAACGTTAATTTTAACATAAAAATAATGAATTTTATAATATAATTAAATATAACTGTTCACGCGCATTTCTCCATCTCGCTCAATCTTGTGACTCAATGCAATTACGTGTCGCGAGCTGTATATATTTTTATTACTGTGTTGTTCTATGAATTTTATAATTGTGTTTTAATAAAAGATGGTTGTTTTTTAAATTGGTGTGATTTTATTTGAGGAGTATTATTTTAGAGATCCTTAAACCAATTAAGGTGTTATGAGGAGTATTAATATGGTCCGTCGATGTGTTGAGTGAAGAAATAACATTTTGGTCCATATGCAAGCCGGAGAAAGAGGTGCAAGCTTTGGAATTTTGAATGGCTAGTTTGACTTACATTGGAATCAAAAGGATTGAGATATGCAATAGAATTTAATATGGTGATATTTTTTGGAGTATTGAGTTATACAATTTCGGATAAAGAGATTAAGAGATTAATTTAAATCTTTTAAAAGTTAGGAGATTCCAACAGTAAAAGCTTAAAACAAAAATTCAATTAAATATAAATTCAAAATGAATCAGCTCACAAATGCAATATTAAATGACAAGTTAAAAAAATGTATATTTTGAATTATAATACCTGATGATCTTTGAGAAGATTTTTCTTCACTAGATGTCCTCTTTTTCACTAAATTCTGTTCATTTGGAATTTCTATTGAAGCAGATTTATCAGATATTGGCTGTACATTAGATAAAATAGAATTTGCAAAATCCATCATGCTTAAAATAGCTTCTTGGTGAAGAATAAAATCTATAGCTCTAAACTTTGCAGAAATGGTTTGTAAAGTAGATTCATGCAATGTTTCAAAGTCTGGAGCTTTTTTATTTACCTGAAAATATTATAAAACATTTTGAAAAATGTGTTTAAAATTTTAAAGGTTAATCCTATACTAATAACCCAATTCTAAAAGGCAATAGCTAAAAATTCTTGGATTTAATTTTCAACAGCATAATAAATTGTTTTATAATTATAAAATAAAAAATATGCCTTCTATATCATTTTAGCTTCAAAATTAAAAGAGCAGGTCAGTTTGAAATTAAAACTGGCTCTTCAGAATAAAAAACTATCAAATGTTAATGTCTTAAAACTCTTAGTAGTAGCATTTCTAAGATGGACTGCCTTTCAAAAACAAATATTAAACTGATACATAAATTATAAAAATAAGAAAAATATTTTTTTTTAAATTCAGAATTTTACAGGGTGACTACAAAAACTGTGGAAAAAAAAACTTCCAGCAACATTTTCCAAATTAAAAACTACTCGTCATACAAGCATCTTAGCCTTCTCCCAATCTAAAAAAATAATTTTTATTCACTTTCAACATTATCGTTACCTTAAGAAAGAACCACTGAGATAGTGATCGCTGCAAAATTACAAGAGCAGCCAGAACCAAAATTATTAACTATCTTTTGAAGAATCAAAATATATCTTTTCAAAAGTTATTACACATATTCATCACCTAATGGTTGTTCTTATTACAATAAAATTCTAAAAAGTTGCTGTATCTTTAAAAGAAAGCCATTTAAGGTTGCTACTTTAAATGTATGATATATGATCATTTTGGTGCCCATTGAATAGCCAAACACACTCATACTTGGTACAAAAAGGCTTTCACTGCCACTCTGGTTTTTCCCTGCCTTTCCCAAATTGATAAAATTCTCTGATTTTTCTAGATCAATAAAATTCTGTCTTCCAATTCTGTGACCACTTTGTTTTTATAAAATTTGAAAGGAATTGTTATTACCTTTAAATGCACGTGAATAACTACTACATTATTAAGCACAAGAAGGAAATTCACTTGTAATATGCAAAATATAATGAGTAAATAGTTGTATTATAAAACACTAAGTAAACAGATTTAAAAGAGATTAGACGGAAGTAAATCTTTATAATTATATCAAAAAAAATTTTTTTTAACTTACAGATAAGTAACTCAATGAAAATAAAGGCTCATCAGAATTATTTGTAACTGATGAAATCATCTTCAAAGGTTCACCTTTCGGGGCTATAAATTAAAAATATTTACAAGTTAGGTAAATGCTAAACAATTCAATTTTAGACAAATATCTCAGTAGAAAAATAGCTATATCACTTTAAAATAATGGCAATGCATTTTTAATATTACAAATGTTAAAAAGATTTAGTTGAAATAGTTTGTTGCATTATCCGATTATAAATGTACTCATTCATTAGAGGGCAAATGAGTACAAAATTGCTCATTAATAATTTAAATAAAAAAATATAGCTATAATATCCAAAATATATAATAAGGTATTTCACCAATGAACAATTTTCAATAATATTTAATAAGCATTGTATATATTTAGTAAGCATATTTCATATGACAAATTTTTGTATTTTTTAAAAAAGGACAAGAAATTAATAATGGAAATAGGATACCAAACATCATATTTTGCTTTAAAACAAGAAGAGAAAAAAATTACAAAACTTTTTTCCAAACTGGAAAAAAATATCAGGTTTCAAAAATATTTAAATTAAAATTGCCATAACGTTTTGATTGAGTCTACTGATTGATGTTTACAGTTCTTGATCAATTAACTGATGCATATAATCATATATAAAAATAAATATTAACATTTTTTTTTTAATTTTTTAAATTTATTGTTATAATTTTATATCAAGTAATAAAAGTTATTTGATCAACAATAATTCAATGAAACAATAATTAAATTTGAACAATAATTCAATTTGGCTGCATGGTTTTCCTAGGAAGACATATTTCAAACCAAACATTTTAAGAATCAAAGAGTTGTTCCTGTGACAATAATGTAATCATGATTTGTTTCAACTAACAGCTATATTAAGCTAGACACACAAAGTAATACTTCAATGTTTACTTAATGTTTAATAATGCACAACATGGGAATTAGCTATTTTAAATCCAACAATAAACTTAACTTTTTTTAAATAAATAATTCAAAGCAATTTCAGATGTGAATGTAAACTGAATGCCAGCACAAAATATATAACACAGAAAAATGAAGGTAATCATATTTACTAAAAAATTCTGAGTTATGAAGAACAATTCCACCCAAATAAATATCTGCTGTCATATCAAAAGTTCTCATTATCAAACCAGCTCCAAAGTTATGAAAAGCCAATTTTAAAAGATTAATATCTTGTTCTTCTGTTGATCGAGATATGCCAAATGAAAACTAGGGGAAAAGAAGAAGAAAAAATACAGCTGGTAATAAATGAAAGTCCTGTTAAATCATACAGCAAAAATAACAGTTTTTAAAAAGAGATAATTTTATTAAATATAAAAGAAAGTGATAGTCAGAAAATCCAATTAAAAAAATTTTTATTAAAAAAAATATTAAAAAAGTTGTCATAAAACTAATCATATAATTTAACTGATTAACTTTTCAAAACAATTTCTCCTTATTACAATGTAATTAAACATTATTTTGCTGCTTTTTGAAACAAGTTTTAAATTTGTTTTTATGAAATTCTTTTAGAATTACCAGTAAATTTTCTATCACTGCAACAACAGCCTATGCCTATAAAGAGTCAGTTTCGAGCATAGTCTAATATTTGATGAATACAGAATGTAGTGATTTTCTTGTCAAAAATTCAGAAATAATAATATTGGTATTGTAAGAAGGTAAATTATCAAGGTGCAAAAAACATGTATTATATATCCTAAATTTTGGTCATTTTTAATATAAGAACTTTTTAAATAATGTCATTTGCTAAAGACAAATTCTATGATTTGAAAACCATGATGATTAGACAAAGGATGAATCATACTAGAATATAAATCATGATTAGAAAATTCAATCTTTTAAACTTTTTTTTTACCATTTAAATATCTTTATTTTTGATTTTTTAAAATTAAAATTGAAAAAATGTCTTTAAAGGCCTTCTTTGTGATTTTTTCAAATATTTTCAAAGCAAAAAAATTGAAATGGGAAAAAAATTAATTCACACTCCTTGCTAAGTAACAATCAATATCAAAAATCCACTAAATTAAAATTCCAGATCACAAAATTAAATTCAATAATTTGCATTACAAAAATTTACAGAAACTAAAAAAATATGAAATGAAAATTTACACATTAATTCTAGAATTAAGTATTTTAAATTAAGCATTCTGGTACTTTTTCATAATAGTAGTAAATTAAACTAAAAATTATATTATTGTCCCATTTTATCTTAAATTGATTAGATGAATTGAAAACAGTAGAAATTTGTCACTTTTAAATATTTTGCTTTAACATTTGCATATTACAAATTATTTTCTTACAATTAAAGAAAAATAAAATAATTAAGGTTTTTTTAATGAAAAATAATTGAAGAGTGCAATTAAAACTACGCACTTCATGTATTTCAAACTTCAGGTCCAAATCTGTACTTTGAACAGGTGCAGTTTTTGTCTGATCAACAATGTCTTCCTCTTCAGATTCTGATGAAACAGTTTTTATAGTTTTCACAGCTTCTTTTTTTATATCTCGTACCACTTTCACATTTACTAAATCAGCGGCAGCTGCTGCGGATGACTGTAAAAAACATTTTGAACTTTAACAGCTAATTTTAATTTAAATAGGAGAATAAAATATCAAATACAAAATATAAGATTCAGTAACATTATACATATATTCTTCATATTGTATACATTTTCCCAACATGTTAACTGCATAAAAGTACTATAAAATCAAATATTTCATTTTTTGTTAAAAGTTTGTTTTTACTAAATTACTAAAATTTTGTTTACTATTAGATTTCCTTTCAACAGCAATAATAATTTTCCAACAATTATTAACTGCCAGATCTTCACGAAATAAATTTTTAATTTGTCCATTTTTTTATCATTATTTTGGAATAACAACTGTTCAATATCACTAATAAAAGGCCATTGTTTTCTTTCATGCATCAGTGGTAAATAATTAATATCTATAAAAACATTCATTCAAATTCATATATGTTTAATATACTAATTGCATCAAATCATTATCTATCAAATAAAATTCCGTTGTACTTGTTCTTATACATTATAGAGTTAATTGAAATTAAACTCCAACTTGAATTTTGGGCAAATGAAAAAGCATATATATGGAGAAAATTTAACAGCAGCATGAATTTCTATCAAAACTGTTGAAAATTCATTGTTTTAAGATTTTTTACATTACATTTAAGAGATGCATATAAAGTCTAAAAACAACTTTAACAAGTGTATTCTTTTCTAAGACCTTTTTGTTTTTTTTGAAGAGAGAAAAGGCTTGTTTTGTTTTATATATGTTGAGCAAGACAACACTTACATATAAATCCACAGCTTCCAAAATATTAAACAAAAGTAATCATCTTAATATCAGTCTTGCAACAATAACTTAATTGTCTAAATGTTATTATTATTCAATATTGAATAGAGTGCAAAAATTGTGTATTCCAGAATAGAGTACAAAAATGAATTATTCTACAGAAACTAAGCTTTAAATATTTCTGTAAACTTCCTGATGTTTACCTTCACATATATCAGCAGTTCTAGGCTTTCACAAGTCTAATAAAGCATATCAAATATGTAAAAGGCTTCTGTTTTTATAAAATACTGAATTCTAATTGTCAACCATAAAAAGAAGGAGCAAACTCAATTATCATACTATTGAAAGAATTGATCACACACAAAAAAGATTATAATGAAAAGTGTAAAATCTAGGAATTAATCAATATCCCCATACCTCAATTAAAAATACTGAATATTATGTTTATGAATAATTGAATTTTATTGTTTTATAACTTACCACAGTTGGGCCTGAAACTGTTTCTGCTGATGCTTCATTTACAGGCAATGGAATGCTTGTTCCAATTTTCACTAACTTAAACATCTGAGTGTCAGAAATTGAAATCTCCAATAAAGGAAGAACTCCAACAATTTTCATTCTATCAATATGAATTAACAAATGCTTTGATATTGTAAAATTAAATATAAAATTAGAGTTAATACAATAAGAATTGCACAAAAAAGTTACGAGAGTGAAAATGTCTATAATTAAAAAGAATGATCATAAATAGTAGAAAAATTTGAAGAACAGAAATCAACAGAATTTACTAAGATTATTATTTATATAAATTTAAGTAAAGAATCAGCAAATTTGTATCCCTTAATTTAATGTATCAAAATAAAAGAACATGCAAAAGAAATATAATCATGCATATTATACTAATAACAAATTACATTTCTTAAGCCATGACAATCTAATTAACTTACTTGGGCATTCTAGGATCAATTGTAACTATTGACTGTTGAAAGTCTACACTAATGGTCAAGGGATACAATAAATGATGAGGATCATCTAATTTCCCAATGTATTCTTTCCAGTCATCGCCTAAATAAATTATTAAAAAATATATGATTTTAATAAACTGGATGAGAGAAATAATTTCATAAATGCTTTGTGAAGGTAAAATTATATGTATTTTCTTTCATTCAGCAGGAAAAAAACACTGCTGCCATAGGAATATATTAAATCAAGTGAAGCAAGTTGACTTGATTTAGGCAAGGAGAGTAAATCATGTTAAAAAGATTTCATACAGTTTGTACAAATAATAATAATAATAATAAAGCAAATGATAACTTATGCATACCTGAATCTGTCAAAAGTATTTCAATATTTCTAACTGATATATCAAATTTATCATAAGCTTTGTCTATCATGGTAGATAACACCTCCTCCTGAAAAGTAAAGTTAGAAATTGTTTAATTGTTAAAAATACCGAAATCTTGAAAATCCTCATATCTAATAAAATTGTAGCCACAATATAATATTACCACTTTTCATCATTAAATAATCACAACCCAATTTATAGCATTTTCATTCATGCCAAATCAGAACGATGCTACTTCCCAAAACTGGTTTGTACAAAAGTCTGCCACAACTGTGATAAAAAACAGTCTGAGTTAATTAAGTTTTGCATTTTCTTTGCCCTTAATTTCAAATGAAAATTTTCTTCAGATACAAATACTTCAACCTAAATATTCAATGCATAAAAATTGTGAGACAAAAAAATAAAATAATAGAGAAAGTAATACTTTTAACTAGAATTTTCCCCCCAAACATCTACAATTTTATTTCTATTACTATGCTGGGATGCATATAAAATAACCTTACATTGATAGGAACCTTACAGAAATTTAAGCCCGCTGATTGGTTGGACTTATCCTATGTCATGAAATGGTAAGTTTAAGGATTAGCGCAGCGCTTCTCTGGTCTTAAAACATAAAAAATTCACACAGTTTCTTTTTCTCAATCTTTATGAAATATCTCTGTTTTTGGAGACAAATCTTCCGACCATTTTATAATGAAGTGGAATCCTTTACTCCAAACCAAATTTTTTGATGCAGTGATGTGAACATTTTAGAAGAATTCTACAAATGGATAGCGAAATTCGGAAAATTGACGAACACGAATTGGAATTAAAAATAAATAAGAAATTGTGAACAAAAAAATATCTCTGAATCAATTAAAATATGTTTCTTTGTATCATTTATTTTATTCACTTGTAAACATTTCTAATTATCCGTCTTTTGGAAACGAATTAAAATTACACCATGGCGCCCTCTGTTATAAAAATTAGCTAATTAGAATTTTTTAGTGTAAATTAAAAAAACAATTAAATTTTAAAAAAAATTTGAATAGCCGACTGTTATAAGCTTCAAATTGTGCTGCTTTCTATCTGCTCTATATTCATGAGCTATATCTGTAAAAAACACAACCAAATTTATATTATTTTCCCTAAATTAATGCTTATGTAGCAAGTTTGGTCTAAAAAAATTCCTTGTAAAAAGTTTATTTCAGAAAAAAAAAAAACTAGAATTCATTTTAAAAAAACCTTGAAATTTTTCGGAATGAAAATAAAAAATTTTAGTAAATGAAAGTTGGCATCCCTTTCAACTTCTGTATTTGAGAAAAAGGAATGGCCTTAAAAAATTTGGCATCAGATTTTTTTCAATTGAAAATAAGATAAGTTTTTAAATGCTTAATTTTCCTGAAAAATAAATTTTGGAAATATTATACAAATTATTTTAAATCTCCCATGAAGAAATATTTGTTGTTAAAAAAATGGGAATTTATTATTATATTATTTTGTCTCTTAAAAATTCTAAATTTTTCACATCGCTGCGAACAGTAATTGCATTCTGTGCATATGATTCAACTTCATTACAAAATGAAGCTGGAAGTTTAGTCTCCGAAAACACAGACATTTCAAAATGAATGAAAAAAATAATATGTATTAAGTAGTTATGTCAAAAAAAGCACAAAGGATCGCTATTAGTACACAAATATATCAATTGACATCACAGGTCCTGACGTAGGATGAGTCCAACCAACCAGCGGGCTTAAATTTTTATAAGGTTCCTATCAATGTAAGGTTTATATGCGGCCGGGATGATCTGGTTGGTAGAGCGTTGGACTCGTACTCCTTAGGTTACGAGTTCGAAACTAACCGGCCAAAAAATTCTCCAAGTGTATGGCGACTAGCGCTCGTTAAATCTGTTCATGGTCGCAAAGTCCTCCATATCAAGAGTAATATCACTGGGGATATTGGGTCAGAGGTCATCATTCTCTATTCCAGGTCTAAATTACGATCTGAGATGTATAAATAAATTTGCATGAATGTCAAAAAAAAAAAAAAAAAAAGGTTGTGACGTGTGTGTAGCTAAGTTGCACTCTTGGCCCTAGATGGCACTACTTGTAAAACAAAGAGATGCATTTCTAAGGCATAAAATCTCCTGATCGTATCAACAGAGATTAGTCACAACACACAATTCTTTTACTACTGACTTTATAATCTTGAAAAAAATCTTATTCACAGTAAGTAGTCTCAAAATCAATAGAACTGAATTCAAGTCATTCTAGATCTACCAAAGATTTTTTTTCTTCCTTTCAATAAAAAATACTATAATACTATAATAATAGGTAATATATAAAAATTGTCATATTTTATATATTACCTTCAAACAGTTCTTAATTTTAATCAGACATTCATTACAAAAATTACATGGGGAAGGGAGTAGAAAACTTTAGAGAAAACAAAATTATTACATAAACACAGCAGAATAATAATTAGTATCAATAATAAATGCTTTTATTATTTATTTATAATAACACATGATTGCTCCTTCCAAAAAAAAAAATTGCCCAACAATAAATCTAAGAGGAAAAAATTTATTATGTTCTTCTATAATTCTGTGGCTGAAATAGAAAAATCTTATATATTATATTTGATTCAATTATAATAATATCAGAAATATTTTATACAAAGCCTCTATGATGCTAACTGAAAGTAATATAGCTTAGAAAAAATTTGTCTATAGACCTCTATTTACAAAAAAGCTAACAAAGAAAATAAATAATTAAGTTTATGATCAGGTATAATCTCACAGCATAAAGTTTCATTTAACACTATCCAACTGTGTTATTATTCAAAGAAAATTATTCCAAGGATTATTCTATTTAAAACTTATTATAAGACATTATTGTTACTTTAAACATCATAATCTGTAAAATTAAAAATTTACTAACATTAAAATACCTTCCACAGTTTTTACATGCTATATTTTATATAGCTATCATAATGCTTTTTGAAGCGTTTTTCATCCAAGATCACATCTTTTGATATTTTTTTTATGCAAACTCATACCCAATAAATATATTGAGATCTATTAGAAAATATTTTATATCTCAGTTATTCTTTAATTCTAAATTTAGAAACCCTTAAACTTTTAACTATTAAATGACAGAATTCTACATAAATACCTAATATTTCAAACACAACAAAAAGAACTCTTTTGCATACCTCAGTGCTGCCAGCTTTAACAAGACTTCTGACACTAGGAGATGTGGGATCCCTTTTATGACTATTCATTTTGAAATTACCAAGGCTGATAACGATTAAAGATGAATTCCTACAATTTTTTAAAAAAATTAGTTAATGTAAAGTGGAGCAATAAGAACTACGTTGGCGAAAATAAAAAAAAAATAAAAAAACTTAATGAATCATAAAACTTAAATGAAATATTTCTACCAAATATATATATATATATATATATATATATATATATACTAGCGGACCGACAGACGTTGTCCGAAAATTTCAAACCTTCTTAAATAAGTTATAACAATCTGGTTCGATTTGATGAAAAATTGTATGAAAATATTACAATAACAATTTAAAATAAAAATAATTTTAAAAAATTGTATTGAAATCAATTAATTGCAAAAATAAGTTAGTAGATTAAGATGATTGTTAATCAACGCATGTGTAAATTTGATAGAAAATCATGTGAAATACTCACTTTAATATGTCACCAAATTTGCACAATGTATAGTTTTTTTATTTAGACAAAGCCCTTCACACACTTATTTACATCTGAACGTAATATTTCAATTAGTGCGCTATTTATTTTAACACAATAATACAACAAACTTACAAAATTCTCCTGAACCAGCGCTAAATATCGGAAAAAACTGGAAGTAAAATAAAATATTTTTGAATATTCAACACCACGATCGAAGTACTGTCTGCCGGATCCAATGCAAAACATTCCAAGATTAACAACTTATAAGTAAAAAAATTAATAAAGGTAACAATTTTAGTGGGCCGAATTACGAATGTAAATCGGTCTCAAATCCACTTGAACACATATAAAAAATTTAACAGAAAATTTAACAGTCGAAAACATGTTAAGCGTAACATTGTTAGCGTGGGAGGAGAAAAAACAAACTGATGCTTTATTTAGTTGGCAAATACTTACTACTACGACTTAAAACTATTAAAAAACGATGTACTTAAAACTATAAGCAAACACAAAAAATATGCAACTAATAGACTACTTAATTACTTCTTCATTTAGATCTTCATTAAAAGTATATTCATTGTCTCCTTTATTTCTATATTAAAGTTTTACAAATTAGCTCTGCATTCAAAAGATATAAATTAAAACATGATTGTTTTAAAGCTTATTAATTGAGTTAATAATGTATACATTATAAATGTATGTTATCATGAAATAGCAGGGTCGAAAGAATTCATCTTGAAGGCTTTGACAAAGATAATCCTAATACTCCTTTCTTATACTTTGATTGATGTCAAATGTTTGACAGTTAGAGGGAGTTTGTTTTAAATTTTTAAGCAAATACATGAATTTTCTATACCAGTTTCGGTAACAAAAATTGGTCACAAATTTTTAATCCCTTTATTTGTTTTATTTTAATTCAAAAGTACTTCAAAATGAATCCGAAAAAAAATCGATTAATTAACAATGTTTAATTTTAAATGCCTCAAACACTAAAAAAATAAAAAGAATTGTTTAAAACATATATCCTTTCAGGAATGAAATAAACACATTGAGGGCACATTGGACAATAAAAATGTAAAAAATCTATGAAATTTGTGATATCTTTATTTTGATATTTGAGGTATATTTAAACTGTAAACTATCGTTTCGAAAAAAATTATTTTGATATATTAATTCGTTTGCTCAATATCAGCATTTTTTAATTGTTATTAGGATGCCACACCCACTTGTTTCCATTTGGACAACTGCAGTAAAAACAGTATGGTTTTCAATACTAGTGAGCATTATTTGAAATTCTGATTTTAAGCTGTTGTTATTGCTTTGGCATATGTTAAAAACTTCTACCTTTTCTTTCTTTTGTTGTTTGTTTGGTTTGTTCATTCATTCGTCATACATTTCATATTCGAATGGCTCGTTTCAGTTCCTTTGAAATTAGATAGAAAAACCGTTTTATTCAGGGTTAAAATTGAAATTTACTTTTAATTACCTTTTTTTTTTTTTTTTTCTTTCTCTAAACTTTGTTTTTAAAATTTTTTTTATCCGTTTTCACTACTTAAAGCCTAAAGGACGATCAAATAAAAGCAGACAAAGTCTGAAAATGTTAAGATATAATGGACAAAGAAATCCTTTGATTCATAACCAAGCAATTCTAATGACATTTTGGATGCTTCTACCAACTGCAATAAACCTGAAATAGTGAATTCATCATCTTAAAATTGTATATAATAGTTAAATTTTTCTGTGCAATCACTTTAGTATTCTTTTTTGAAGAATTTCCTTTGTCATGAATATCAGGAAAAATTTCTTCAAATGTGTCTATTATGTGTTAATATGGTAAAGAATTCCGTTCTGTATTTACTGGTAAAAGGGAACTGACATTTAAAAAAACCTTTGAAGTGAACAACAAAGTTGTAGAGGCCTTCTTGTCCCCAGGAAGAAAATATATCAAAATTTGATTGTTGCTTTATTATAACTCAGAAAAAAAAGTTCATTATATAAAATAAATTGTATCTTATAAGCAAGTTTCATATTGTTATCACATAATAACAATGAAATGAAAAAAAATTCAAAAAATCAGCACATGCCAAATTACAAGAAAAACATGATCTTGTGGTGAATGCTATACATAAGCCAATTAATATCCTTCGAGCTGAAGGGTCCCTTTTGCTTGATCTGTCTGATACTCGGCTACTAACCATAAGATTGGGAGTTTGGGCCTAGCGCTATTCGCTAACCCCCTAAAAGTTCATAATTTATGAAACAGGTGTATTTGGTGTACAGGTGTATTTGCTTCACATTTTTTATTATATTTGTTTATGGCTGCACATATAGTTTAAAAATGTTATATAAATATAAATTTATCTTTGTGGCTAATGAAATTTTATTAAGAAAGTCTAATTTTTATTTGAACTTTTTTTTTTGGATAAAAAAAAGGAGTTGATTTGATTTCACCAATAGTATTTCCTTTATATTCTTTGAGAACTCTTACAAAAATATTCTAAACTAGCCTTTGGCGACCAGTCGGTTCGCAAGTATTAATGCTCGCTAAAATTTTCATTTAATATTTTATGCAGTTGTGTCTCATAACAGGTTTTTCACCAAAATATTTTTAAACGAAACAAATTTTGACAGTCATATGATTAATTTATAGTATTACTTAGTATTATTTTTTTCAATATTCTGTTCATTGTACAATTCATTTTTCTGTTTCCGTGCAATGATTGTCCCGGAATTGAATTTTTTACTTAAAAGGTGGAGGGAAAGTAATAAAATGCTATGTTTTTATAGAATAAGGAGATTTAAATTTTCATAAATGCAAACACACAAAACAAATAGACACAATCGGTTTTCAAGAGATACAAAAGTTTAAAAACAGCTTGGAAAAATGATGCGCACAAAGGAAATAATGGTGACACTCATACATCCTACTTTTCTTATCTTTTTTTTCTCTCCTTTTTTTCGCTTTGTTATTTTTTTTTTCTTCCCTGCCCAGACTTTATTTCGAGCAGGCATAGATTAAATATTCATACCGACTAATAATAAAAGCAACTATTTTCTTTCTTTTTTAAACATCCCGTTATCTATGAATGAAAATCAACTGACTCCGCGCATTTCTTTCTAAACAAATCATAATTTATTACTTCGTGCTATCTAACTCAGTTGGTGTGGGGAAGGAAATGAAGATTTTTGGCAGGAAAGTAAGAAAAGTGTCATTTTAACTATTTACCACACAGTTTTTTAATTTTTTCTCTCCATAAGAACCATCCTCGTGTCTTAACGAAAATATTTTTAAAAAATTAGCTGAATCGGTCAAGCCGTTCTCCAGTTTTCCGCTTAGAAATGCATTTCAAGTTGCATTTTTATAAATATAGATTTAAAGATGCATATATTTCATAAAATAAACAATTCTTTTAATAAAAATGAATATTTGACAAATTTAAGTTATTTCAATTATGTTTCTGGTCTGTAAATGTACATTTAAATGTATTAATAGCTTTTTCTCAAAATGAAATTTTGTGATGCTCTTCAAAATTTCAAATACTCTATGCACATTCTATTTTTAGTTACAACTCTGAAACTTTTCTCTTATGCTTTATGAACATATAATAATATAATTTGCATTTAAAGATGAATTATGTATCTTATATTTTTTTATTGAAGACCTCAAATAAATATTATTGCATTGATTTTTTTAAATTTTTCAAAAAAAAGTCAATAATATCAAGTTCTAAAGAGAAAATCACATTTTGAATTAATTCAAGCATGCAAAATATCATGAAAGTTTCAAAACAATATTTGTGCCTATTAATAAAAATTTACAAATTGGCCGTTGGGTCCAGATTTGAATGAATACTCTGCATGAATTAAACAATTTTTCTTTCATGAAGTTAATTTATAAAATTAATAATATAGATACTGTGAAATAGAAAACTATATTTTGAGTTTAATTTTTTAGAAAATATATTCATTTATTACATTACAAAGAATCATGTGCTGAAAATTACATTTTTCTGGATTTAATTTGCTGCAAGAATTTTAAGAGAATATAAACAGAATCTTATAAACATGTTAAGCCGAACATTGTTAGCATGGGAAAAAAACTGAAGCCTTATTCATTTTGCAATTATTTATTACTAAGACTTAAAATAACTTTAAAAAAATGATGTACTTAAATATATATAACTAACAGAAATACTGTTTAGTTACAAAAGCAACACAACTAACCTTTTAACAGCGTGTATCTGGAGTAAAACAAAACAGTAAGCCAATAGTTTTGTCTCCGTTTTAATTAAGTTCTCAACAAAATGTGCACGCGTTAAACTTCATCACCAGAAAATGCATTTTTTTTTCTACTTGAGTTGGGCAGATTAGAAATTTTTAATTTACTTTATTCTGTTTTATTTTAATTCAAAGTACATCAGAATGAACCTGAAAGGTCGATTAATTAACGATGTTTAATTTTAAATGCAATGAAAATAAAAAAAATCGTTTGAAATAATTGATCGGAAACATGTTAAGCCTACCCTTATCACTGTTAGAAAAAAAACCCTAAAAACTTTCTCATTTCGTGATGGGGGAAGGAAGTTATTTTGTCAGGAAAGTTAGTTTTTAATTAATGATTGAAATTCTACATTTTGTAGTGGACTGAATTGTGAATCTAAACCATTCTCGAATCCGCTTGAACAAACAAAAAAAATTTCATCAAAATCAGACCAGTCGTTTAGGAGGAGTTCAGTCACATACACACGCACAGAAGAATTTTATATATGAAGATATAATGAAAAATACTTTTAAATATTTGAGCAAAGTAAAAGAAAAATGTACAAATATAGTAAATTATAATCTGAATGATAGTAAATATTATGATAACCATTGAGATGAAATTAATGATTATTATATATTTCAACATTACAACTATTTTTCTCAAATGGTAATTAACTGAGTACCTAATTACACTCATTTCATTTATACTGTAGATGAGTAATTTTATTTATTATTTTTATTATATTTGAAATGCTTATATAAATCAAATTAAAATGTTATATAATATTGAATAAATAGTTATGCAGTTAAAGTTTTAATTTATAAAATACTTTCTTTCACCTTAAGATAATTACATGAAAAACTTACTCTTCTAGAACACCTTTCTCTGGAACTACAATAAAGAGAGGCTGTGCATCCACCTTCAGATCAAGATATTTATGCTGTTCAATAGCATATTGTAAACCAAAAGCTGACATTTCTTTTAGATCCTCCAGCTTTAGCATTGCAGTGGCCTGAAGTCTAAAAAAAAATCATTTGATATCATTTCAAAACCATGAAATATATAAAGTAAAGTGAAAATACTGCTGTAATTTATTTTAGTAAAAGGCCTCCTTAAGCTTAAATAATAAATACACATGATTACTACAAAAGTACTATTATTTTAATTTTTACATGGTAATGAAGAATAAACAGACTACTTGCATTCCATTTTTAATACATAAAATTCTTCCTTATAACAAAATATTGTTAAAAATAATTTTATCAGCCTGTTGCTTAGGTAGACTACATTGTTTGTATTGCATATTTATGAAAAGTCACTGTAGCAACATGTCACTGTATGAACATTATAACAAGCTTTCAGTGTTGTACTAAGATTACTTATTATTAAATTATCATCTTCCTTTTATTGATTTAAATTCTTTTTTTAAAAATTTAGCAACATTTTTTTTACAATATTAAAATGTCTGATATAGCATTTAAACTTTAATAGTCTGAAATAATTCTCTAAACGAAAAAGAAAAAAAAATTGATAATATATATTGATAAAGTTATAGGGTTTTATTATGACAAAATTATATAACTGCTAATGTTCCTTTGATGAATTCAAAGATATCTGCTGAGTGAAAATTAAACAGTGAAAGGATTACTCTAACTACTGGCAAATAAAATCATAGTTATATATAATATTTTATGATAATGTTTAATCTATACTAACAGTAGAATTGATTTACATTATATTAATATATGTGTATATTTGTTAACTAAAAATGTTTCAAGATTTATTCAATATTTCTTAACCCTTTTGGTCTTAATGAAATGGATCAGACTTCATTCTCTATCAGGTAAATAAATAAATTCTGATTTTTAAATGAATTATAGTAAAAAGTATCATTTCTATTTGCTTTTAAAATTTAATCACACAAAAGTTGAGTCACAAGAGTTAACCAAAAGATTTGTATGCTATATTCTGATTTAATCAATAAATGTTATTTTCCAAGTGTGTTCTATCATTAGCAATAACAATCTTGAGAGACCTTAAGAAATAATATGACTTTAATTTTAAAAGATTCACATGTAAATCATCAGGAAGACTATGAGAACAAAAGGTAAATTAGGTGTAATATTTCTGTCATTTAAATGAGTCACAAATTTAACAATAATTTGGTTTTTAATTTCAATTTTTTTACCTATCATTACTGATGTATGCAAAATAATTTTAACTTCCATTTTCTAGTTTAATAACTACAGTAAATACAAGTATATGTTGATTACATCTTTCTATTTCTCATGAAATAATACCTTTGGACTATTCAAATAATCTTGCAATTACTTTTGAATCATTCAAGAAGCACATATAAAAATATAACTACATTAGATTATTCATGAATAAAGAAAGAAAAATTATAAAATCATATAATTCCACTGCTTTTAAATGTTTTGGCTTCAGAATTTATGAAATTACATAAGGCAAGTTACAATAGTTTACAATATTCTAACAATTTATAAAATATTTATAATATAAAAATTCGGTTTTTCAAAATTAAACTTTTAAAAATTTTTAAATTAAAAACACAACAGCTAAATACATAATATATATATTTACAAAAACTATTAGGCATTTTTAAAAATAAATTAATGCTTAGTATAAAGTTTTATTACCCATTTAAAAATTTCATTTGATAAACTAAAGGAGTTTAATAGGAATAAATTATAGAATTTACAAGACAAAAATTAAAGACAAGATTAATTTACAAGGCAAAATGATCACTTAAAATAAATTTTAAATTAAACTCATTACATTTCTTTTCAAAGCAAAGTCTTTAAAATTGTAAAGCTGCCTAGTGTAGTAAAATTAAATACTACCATGCATATTAATTATGATGCACAATAACTACAAAATACAGCATACATGATTTAGAAAATAACAACAAAATGACATACTGTTGCAGAGCAGCTTTTTCAGGAGGCTTAAACACTTCTACCAGATTATTGACGGTGATCTATAAAATGAAATATAACTTAACTAAATGCATTCTTAATATGTAAAAGTTATGTAAGAATCTCAACATAAAGTTACATAAGAATCTCAAAAACAGAGAATAAAGCAGCCTCAAATAAAAATATATATTAAAAAACTATACTCATATCATTGACATTTATTATGAACATTACAAACACTTACATTTCAATCACAATTAGAAATTGATATGTAACATACTACATTCTATTATGATTTGTAAAAATGTTATGTGATTTCAATAATTAATTAAATTAAAAGGATTTAAAGTTGTTATAATAATTAAAAGAAAGGGCACAACATGGTTTTTCATGGTGGTCATATTAAATAGCCAGATCAAATGAAAATATATATATATATCCAAAAGTAGCCAAACTCATAGCAACCATGTAAACTTTCACACTGCTAGATACTCTACCTATGCCTTTTTTCTTAGCTTCAATTTAATAGTAGACACCATGGAAATCAAGATGTACAAAGAAATATTTCAGTAATTATTACAAGGTATTTATGCAAAGTAATATAAGAGGTACTATAATTTAGCTTAAAATTTGATTCCAATTAATTTAGCAACTTGTTTGCTGAATCAATGTGTATTTCTATAAGAATAAAAAGTGGAATCAGTCATCATTGAAACAGTGTGTACTACAGAATATATTTTATGATTTATGTAACATCTCAGAAGTTTATTAAATAAAAAACACCACACTTTAAAAAAAAAAAGAAGGAAGTATTAGATTAAGGAAGTAAAACATGTAGCTAAAAGAACAAACAAAATATTTTTATACATCCAATTATATTATAGAAAAGATTCTATTAAAATTAAAACTAAGCATTATTTGGTAATTAAATAAGTAGCATTGAAAAAAATCATTTATTAAACTTTAAGATAGTTTTAAACATTTTTAAGCAATAATATTTTTGAAATTTATGACAGTAGAAAGTAAAATATGTATTTAATATTTAATTAATTAAATTTTAAAAATTGTTCTGGAATACTTTTTTTCATCTTTTAAGTTATATTTGTGTTAAATTTGGTGGATCTCATACATAACATGAGAACAAACATGTGCACATACATATTCTCCTTTATTATTATTAGAGACCAGATACCTTAAGAGACAAGCTGGTTCACAAGAAATATTGATAGCACTTAATTTCAATTCAATATCTGATCTTCTGAGCAAATAAAGAGTTTGTCAAATAGAATCGAGTCCCATGACATTAGAGAGCCATTAAAAGCTTAAATATATAGTAAATTGCAAATTATCAATGAAAATCACAAAGTTTATCTTTCTGATTCCTTATGTAAACTGTGGTGACAATTAGCAGCATGTTCAATCCTTAGCTTTCAACAAAGAATTAAAACATGCCATTAAATACTAAAAATTATGCAAAATGCAAATATTTATTTAAAAAAATCAAAATTCAGAAAAGAATTTTATGACAAATACATTGATATCAATAAAATAATGTTGTTGTTTTTTAATTTTAAAAAGGAACAAAACTTAGTTTTATGCAATACTATATTTTCAAAAATCACTGCACAAAAAACATTTAATTGATTTTTAATTAAAATTTCATAAAAAGCATTTAAAGGAATAATTCCACGCTTTAAATATATCTGTGCCAAATTTGAAAGCCCTAAGTTAAATATTCATCCATTAAAAACATTAGAAAGGATAATAATAAATACAAATAATCCTTCAAATAAATTAGTAGAGATTGAAATAAATGAAAAAGTGACTATAGAAATACAGCAAATATAGAATTTTATATGGAGAAAATAATCAGTTCCAAGGATATATATAGCTAAAATTTACAAATTGATAAATTAAATTTCACTTTAATTTAAGAAGTATTTATTTGGCAAAGCAAGTTTCTTAAAATTGCATTTTGCTAATATGTTTTTCATTTCAATGAAAATAATTTTATACTCACTGCATCATATATAATTTCTAATGGTTGAGCATAAAGATGAAGACGTTGATCACAAGACTCATCAAGAGGATTAGTTTCAAACCATATGTTGAGCAAAGGTTGATTTGTTCCCGCAAACTGTCGAGATGTAACAATGGTTGGTACTGTTTTGTCTAATGGCACTCCTTTTACGATAAAACTTTCAATCTTGGCATCAAAACTAATAAATTTTTTTAAAGATTTCAATGACATATAGACTATGACATATTTACATATAGACTAATTATTATTTATTTACTACATGAAACAAAAATTAAATTTAGTATTTCAAATCAGAATATACCTCATTGCTTGAGCAGCAGGTCGTTGTTCCACAGATGCAGAAACTTCTTTAAGATTCATCTTCAATACTTGAGGTTCACTAAAAAGTAAACAAAATATGCAGCCATTAAATTTATAGTTAGACAACTGACAAAAAATAGTTTTAAATATAGGGCATTAGAATCAGTTACCTTTTGGTATCATCAGAGAGAGTAACAGTTAAATTATGAAGAAGAAATAATAATTTGTTTTCAACAAACTAAAAAAGAAACAGTTTTTATTATTATATACAAAACTGACATCAGAAAATATTAATACAACAATAATCATTAACATATAACTTTTTTTCCTTCTTACTTCTTTTGGATACTCTGTAACAACAGGTTGCTCCTGGTAACCTATTGCTTCATATAATTTCTGTTTCTCCTCAGGTGTCATGGCTTCTTCGATTTGCTTTGCTAAATAAATAAATAAAATTTTATATTTTGTAGCAAAAGCTAATTTTAATCAATTCTTTAATCCAATTATATACTTACTACACTTGCTCTCTCTTTTTATGTTAATTTAATTGACAGTTTCATTTGAACATCTATAGTTGTTATATATTCAAAAATTCATAGAATATATAAAAATACAAATAAAAAAGTAAATAAAAAGTTCCTAGAAATATTTTAATTAATGAACATAAAAGCATAGCTTTTCATTTTTATTATTTTTTTCTTTTTAAATTTAAGATTACAACTTTTTATATCTTATTCACATATATATTAATTACTAGTATTGACACATAATTATGGATTCAAAGGTTAGAAAATGAATTGAGAATTAAGTTCTGAAAAATAATATACTAACATTGAGAGCACAAAATTTCTGAATTCTAGTACTTAAAAGAGTGAAGGCAAAATTGATTAATACAAAATATGTCAATCTAGTAGAACTGTGTGAATACAATATTGTAATATGAAACTAAAAATTTTTTTTATTATGTCTTTTGTTTTTGCATAAAAATATTAAAGGGAAAAAATAGAAGAAATACAGAGTTGCTATATTTTTAACAATAACCCTTTATAGTGTATCAAGTAGTGAATATTATATCTAGGTAATCATAAAATACATAAATATAAGTGCATAAAAACATTTTTGGGCAATATTCACAGCATGCTAGAATTAAGTAACTTGTAAATGGCTTTTAAAAGTTACATATAATCCAAAAATAAACTGATCCATACCCTTTCAAAATCAAAATAATAACTAAAAAGATTCCAAATATATATTTGAAATGCTGGTTACTTAATTGTAACATTTATTCCATGAAATGTAATCTATTCATTTATCAGCAGAAGAGAAAGATTTAAAGAAAAAAGATAATTTATTTACAAAATGAAATATTCAAGTTTATGACAAAATAATTATAAAAATAAAAAACTGTTAGCATATTCAAATACTTTCAAAATATAACTTACCAATTTTCTTTCCTGTGCTTTCATCATCAGCATTGTCTTGAAAATTATCTTTGGCAAAAAAGCTTCCAAACCAACCACCCCAACTCTGTTTTACTTCCTTTTTAGAAGACCTTAAAACCTTGAAATAAATTTATGTGTAATTAATACAAAAAGAAATATTTAGATCTCTATGAATCTTGAAATTCCAATTGTCAAATAAATAATTTATATTTAACAGATTTATACAATGCAAAATGACTGCATAAAAATTATGAAACTTGTTCTTATATTTGTGCTACTTATATGGCATAACATTGCACAAATAAACTCACCTTTAGTCTTTTCTTTTTCTTTGATAAAATGCAACAAAAAAAAAAGAGAAATGTTTTATTCAAAATATGCCTTCACAAGATTGGGTCTTAAAAAACACAATATTACAAAAAGATATTTTGAAGGTACAAAATTTTGTTAACAATGAGATATTCAGTAAAATTTTGAATAAATATATTTTTCCATTTAATCATCAAAGCACTGAAATGTTAATATAGTGCAAAATAATTTTATATACAGCATAATAACCTTGTTTAATCTTTTAATATCCATAACAAAAGAAGTAATGTTCAGAAAATTTTTTATTTATAAAAGTATGTAAGTATGTTTAGAAAAAAATTGGACTTCTTTCTCCCATGGATTAAAAAATTATTCCAAAAGTAACCAAAAGAGGACAATAACATATCATACTGAGACGTTTTATGCAAATAAGCAAGTAATAAAATTCCCAGGTGGAAATTTTTTTGTCATTAAATTTTGACTGCTTGTATATATCATATTAAGCATTGATGGTTAAAACTTTCTAAAAAATGAAAAAATTCACAATTATTGCATAGCAAAAGTTTCACTCAGAAAAAAAGACTGAAGGCATTTTTAAAAAGCCTTATTTCATTGAATGGATACTGAATTCAATATACTTTGAGGAAATAGAGAATTGTTCGACATGTGGCACACCATCCTTAAACATGCTCATGTTGTCATGAAAGAACTGACAACTAAGACATCAATAGAAAGTAGCAGTGAAGCTGGGAGAATAATAAGAATTTTGGAATCTCCAATTTCCACATCTACATTAGATACATGGACTTCATTCACCAGTTAATACAGACATATACAGACAAGGATTAAAATTTGCTGCATGAGTGAATCACAAATGGAATATTTCCATAAATAAATGAAACATCAGATCAGTTGCATCAAACTCTTATGAGTACCTAGCCAAGTCACTGATTTCTGTTCAAATAAATTTTTAGTATGGTTTCAGTACATCTTTCATTCTGCCATCTTATCATCCCTTTTTAATTATGTGACCTGCACAGTCACCACAGAACCCGATTTCACATCTTTGCGAAATCACATCATACCTGCATTTCAGGGAAGGCAGGTATTACATGTTGTCATGAAGGATGGTGTTCTGTCGCACTTTGAATATAAGGTTGGGATGTTCTAGTGGGTTATTTTTGCTCATAAAGGTGAATCTAAACCAAATGATAAATCTACAGTGATAAGTTTAAGTCGGTCTTTTGCTTACTAAACTTGTTTCTAGCAAATTTGGAAATTTGTAGTCTCATTTGTACCCCAGCTACTTCAATGGATTTGAAAAATGTTATATGAAGAAAAGTCAGTCGAATCTATGTTGACATGCTATTATCAGCTGTAAAAGGCATAATGATGCAATTATTATCAGTTGCTGTTATCTGTTTCATTAATTTTTGAGTTTGATTTGCATAAAAGTTTTCACTAATATTTGGAATCCTTTTTTTACATATTTGCTACATATATAATATTTATATATTATTATATTATATATGTTGTATAAATATTATTATATTATATATCTTGTTTGAATATTATTTATTAAATATTTATATTTGCATAAATCCAATATTTATAAGATCATTTTCAAGTAAAATCAAAATGTGTTAAGAATTACTTCTTTTATTATGATTTCTGAAGGAAGAAAAAATTACTTTCATATTTCATTAAATTCAAACATAAATTGCTTAAATTTATAAACTTCTCAACAATTTTTTTCTTTAACAGAATTCAAAATTTTCATGATTTTATATGGAAGATAATTCTTTTCAGATTGAATTAATTCTTTGATTATAAAAAGATAAAGTAAAAGACAATAGTAAAACCTCTTCAGTATGTTTCTCCTAAACATATTTTAATTCAGTTCTTCAAATCCTTTAAAATCGAAATAGTTTCTTTAAAACTATCAAATCATGTTGTCTATTTTTAATTTTCAATTAATTGATCATTCTGTTTCATACTAACATCCTTTTTATTCAACAAAGTTAGAAAGGGTAAATTTTTAAATACGACAACTCAAAGTCTTTGCAATTGAGCTTTTACTAGAAGTCTTGCATAACAAGAGATTGACAAATTGAGGTTGAAAGAAATGGTGGCATGGCATATGTAAAAGTTGAAGTTTTTTTGCAAGTTTTCTGACTATCTGCTAAAATATAAAATTATAATAGTCTTGTCCTTTTCCAATATGAAATATATAGGCTGGAATGGTTTATCAATCATCATCTTTGAAGAGATATGATAAATAATATATACTGGTACTGCCTTTTGGTAGTTAAGTTATTCTGAATTTTTTTTAAACATTAGAGAATGAATAGTGAAATGCCATAAAGATTATGAAATGATTTGACAAATGGATGTTTACTAGATGTTCACATTTTTTCTTCCTAACTGATTATATAATAGTTCTCAAAATAGAAATATTATTTGAATTAAAAATTTAATCGATATTAAAAGATAAGAAAGAATAGCAATGAAACTAGAGTTTCAAAAGTAAAAATTGCAAACCTAGATCTTTAAGAAATTTTTTAATAAAACATACCAAGGAAAGTTTATAAATCTGTACCATATCTGATTTTTAAAAAAGCCATGTTTGAGAGGTAAATTTTTGTAACTGAAAACATTTATTAAAATTTTATAATCAGAGTTTAAGTATCATAATCAACAATAATGTGTAAACTGAAAAATGTTTTCTAATCACTTTGAAATTGAACATGCGGAAAGAGATTTTAAAATTATACGAAGGGAAATGGGTAAACAAATTTTAACTGAAAAATGAGTACAAAAATTTAAACATCAGCACGGAATATAATGACACATCCTCAATTTTATATCAATTTTCACGAGTTTTCAGAAACAAAATAGCTCTCAAAATAAAAGAATTATTGGAAAACATTAAATGTTCAAGGATTAAGGCACTTCTATCACCTAACAAATGACAGATTCTTAACAATTAGTATGTCCAAGTCCCCCAACACATATATTAAATTTTTTTACAGATTTAATTTTTGTGAACAAAAATCAAAACCTATGGGAAAACTATAAACCTCTCTGGATACTCTTCAATTCTCCAAAAAAGAAAAATATGTCGAAGAATAGAAATTATTTATTCTACTTCAGAAGCATTGTAAATGTGGTAATGCTACTTTTGATGAGCTTGAGAAGTTCTTTTAATCATTCGAAGAATATTTCCACTATATGATGAATAAACCACAGGATGTGTAAATATGGCCAATTTCAATTAGTTGCTTTAACTTCAAAGAGCACAAACTAGTAAAGACTAAAAAATAACCATGCTTTAAATGTTGCCACTAAGAAAACAAAGAAAAGATTGGGATAAAAAAATATTTGATAGTGTTGAGAAGAAGTGAAAAAGAAATATTTAAATCATTAGTATGATGCAGAACTTCAAAAATAAACTGTGTTGCCATATCAAAAAAAAGTGATTAAAAAAATCTGAAGGGATTGGTATCAGTGCTATGATTCAATGAAGAAATAATCATAAAAAAATTACAAGAAGCATTTGTGAATAAAATGATAAAACATTGCTTTTTATAATAATAAGAACTGTAAATAAAATTTTAATTAAATCTAAAATGCATAGTTTGAAAATGGAAGTAAAAATACTTTGCTTCACAAAAGTAAATATTCAGATAATTATTAAAAAACATGGCTTGCAAATTTTTTATTGCACTTAAAAGCGATTATGTACCAAGAGTTGACTATGTAAATAAATGTTTGTTTTCCAAAAAAAAAAAAAAAATTATCTTTAAAAATGTTTTTTACATTATTTTAAGATAGACAATTTTTTTAAAATTATATTTTATTTTAGCATAATTTTCTGCTTATTTTCAATACTTTTTCACTCAATTTTATGCACAGATTGTTTCAAAATGATAAGATGGAATTCAAACACATCCATTAAAATATTCAATTGCACGCTTTTGCCAATCATTGACACTATAGAAAGATTTCTTCTGCTTTTATTTCATGCATACATTTTTTAATTTGCAAACTAATATTTCAATTGCATTTACATCAAGTAGCAGATAATTTTTTAAAAAATTGTATCACAGATTAATTACTTAGCAGCCTAAAAAGTCAATCTAGACCAACGAAATTGTCACTAAAGACAGCTAGTATTGTATAAAGAAACAATATTTAAGTGTACATTTCTTTGTAATTACCCATTTGTAATATACTAAAGAGGTTTTACTGTACATTAATTAATTTTATTTAAAAATTTGGATAATTTCAAGGTATTTTTTGTAAAATAATGTATTTAAGTATTAATACAAAAAATACAAGTTGAAAGAATTAAGCAATTTACATTTGTATTCACTAAATGATAATTTTTATTTATTAAATATATAAAAATTAATACAAAAATGCTTTTTGGGGTAAATTGTTATGAATATACAAAATGATAAAGTTGTTAACACACAATTTCATTTTTTTTAAATTTCAAAAAAATATTTAGCTAGTGAATTTCAAACACAAACTGAATAAAAAAATAAATAGGCAGCAGAAAATATTTTAATATTCAGTCATCATCTGCATAAAAATTTAAGAAATAGTATCTAAAAAAAACCCAAGAAGAAATATTATTTATTCTCTCAATAATTTTTTTTAAATATCACAGCAAGATATGAATACAGGCTATGTTTTTGCTAATATTTAGAATGAATTTAAATTAAAAATCATACTTAACATTTCAGCATATGTTGCTACCACACACACAAAAAATGCAATAACTTAATTGAATCATTACTAAGCACTGAAAAAATGTACATTTTAAAAATATGCTTTAAAAAAAGTTATTCAAAAAAAGTAGCATTTAAAAAGTATATACAATACTGACTAAAACATGAAAAAAAAATCAAATATAATTTTAAATAAAATATTTAATACATATAATATAATATGTTAACTTTTAAAACGTCAATCAATGCAGAAGCTTAAAAGCAGAAGGCTGCAAACTCACCTTGTGATGCTTTGTTTGTGCCTCAAGGTGCAAAAAATAAAAGTTTTGCATGACAAATTATACAAATATAATATTAGACAAAAAAATGGGTATAACTAACTAACTTAAAACAAAAGTACAGTGAACTTTACAATTCAAATTAAAAACATGATTAGAAATCATTTAATTTTTAGGAAAAAATAGTGCAGTTTTTTCAGAAACTAATTTTAATAATGCAGCAGAAAGAAAAATAGTATTTTTCAATGGACAGGCAATTAAATTAAAAGAAATGGTAAACATGCTTGGTGAAATAACTGCAATCAAATTTCTATTAATTGTCTAATCTCAAAAAAAAATCATATCATAAAAATAAAGCTTAGTTAATATTCTTTAACAAAAATGATTCCTAAACAGATATAAACAACAGAAACAATTATTTTTATGACATATCAAAGAATATTAATCAATAACTTTGAAAGTAATGTATAATTACTTTTAATGCTACTATAAAGTTGATCATATATTAGTATTTAAATTTACAATATTCTAAAATCTTTCATGGATTTTTTCTTGGAGAGGGGAAGAGGTTATTTTTTACTAAAACATGCAAATTAATTTTCCAATTTCTTTCAGTATGTGTTCTGATATTGTTAATAGTAAATCTCTTCAATAAAAGTCAGCTATGAATATCTATTTTAATATTTGAAAGTTGAATATTTTTCGTGAAATCGAAAATTACCAAAAAAAAACTAACTAGGATAGGCAGAAAAACTTAAGAAAATACCTTACATGCCCTTTTAACAATTATTTTAATACATAAAATATTTTGAATATTACTACATCTAGATCAAACAATAATAAGACCATAACATGTTAATTCCTTACTCAGTGTTCTAAAACCACAGTAATTTCAACTAAACAACAGTTTAAATTTTTTTAAATGTAAATTAAAAAAACTTTCAATGTATATTTTTAAATGAAACAAAATACTAAAAATTTTATAGGCCATTATAGTTAAAATCATTAAATAATTAAGTTGTACATTAAGTAATTAAATTGTTACATAACTAATGTAATTATTTTAAGAAATAATAAATATATTTTCTGAAATCAAAGTTTATCTATTTGAATAAATAAAAGTTACTAAAATATTCCGTTTTATTCATAAAAAGCTTAAATTTTGGAAACAATTTATGATTTACAAAATTAATTTCTTTTAAAATATTGATGACTATGATAAGCAATATTCTAAAGTTCAAAGTATTAAAAAAAAAAACTTAATGTCATTCCTTTATCAGAATCCCCCCCCCCATATTTTAAGTGGACCAAAATGTTAAAATTGAATTATGTCACATTTAAAAACATTTTAGAAAGTACCTATATAATAAAATATATTCAGAACATAAATTTATTTTAAGCAATTCTATTTAACTTCCATTCAATTAAAGATAAATGATTATTTAAATTTAATTATCAGGAGATGAAAAATTATATTGAATAGTTTATTTTCCTACCATATTATTCTTCTGAAGCAATATCAAGGAGAAAGAAAAATTAGAAAGAAAGAAAAACAGAAAAATAAAAAAATATTTTCCTAATAGAAAAATGATTAAAGAACACATTTTATCATTCATAAAAAAATTTCATTTTATAAATTCAGGTATCAATTACTTCATAAAATCAATTTAAAATATTCATTAAGGACCATTATTCTACTATTGAATTTAGTAACAAGTTGAAAGTATAAATAGCTAGAATATTATATATATATATATATAAATTGAGAAATCTGAACAAATTGAATTTAATTTTTCATACTTTGTATAAATTATATATTTTTTTAAAAATGCAAGCACTTCTAAAATCATAAAGTGGAAGCTAAAAATATTAGAATTTATATTTGTTTAATTGTTTTTTTAAATATTAATTTTGTTTTTTTAGCTTTACACTTAAAATCTGCATATACAAAAAATGAAAATATTTATTTTAAAATATAGAGACGGGTATTTCCTTTAAAATATAAGCTGTCACTCAATTATAACAACAATTATCAACTAATTACCAAAGGTAATTTATTTAAATGTGTATTATTTTAAGGTTTTGAGAATTTGGTAGACCAAATATTCTTTTTGTAAAAAGAGTTTATAATATGAGCTAATAGCAAGTAAAAAGCAAGGTAAGAGTAAGTAACTTATTTCCTCAAGTATACAAAAGACAGGGGAAAAAAACAGAGAGAGGAAGCATCATGGTCATTGCTTTCTGAAGCAAAATGAAGCTACTTTTTCTTAATTACTAAAAGTAGCGATCAAACAAAGAAGGAAGATCTTCTTGATTTAAACTTGTAAGTTCAAGAAAAATGCATTTAATTTTTAAACTATGAAGAAAGAGATGTACAACATACTGCAATGTTTCTTAAATAATATTGAGATGTATGTATGACAAGTTCCAATATACTGGAAACAAGTAAAAAGAAACTGCATTGTATAGTACATTGTAAAAAAGTTAATGCTATTTTTTTAAAAGAAAGAAAGAAAGAAAATGTTTCAATAAATTCATGAATGAGAATTTATATTATTTACTTACTTCCAATTCTGCCTGCTTCCTCACAATTGTTATGTTAAATAAATCCAAATCTCTTTCATAACCCTAAAATAAAGAAAATAATGAAATCAGCTATTGTAATACAACCAGCAAAAGTGGTTTCACCAAAACTTTCTTACATATTCTCTAATAAAAGTACTCTACAAGAGAATACCTTGAATGGCATTGCCAGACAATAGTAATGAAATATAAACCTTTGGGATGAATTGATCATTTTTATTGAATCTATATTGTGATCTTCTGTTAATAAATTACTAGAATACATTTAACAGCATCCGAATATTAAAACCTGTCACAAAATCAAATAGATGTAGTCAGAAAATCACAAAGAGAATTTTATATATTTAAGCCTTTGCGTGTTTGGTTTATTGCATTTACTAGCTCCTGAAAGTATAAACCGACAAATAATCTATCGCTGGTTAAATTAAGATCAAAGACAGGTGTCTATACTGTAGATGCTAAATCTGTGTACCAAATTATTTCTTCTTTTTGTAGTTAATGTGTTAATTTATAATGGAACAGCTGAACAGACAAACTTAATATGAATGGGTTGTGCTCAAAATTTGAATAGAAATCTACAATTTTGTTGAAAAGACCATATATCATATTTCAACCATCCAGTGCAAAATATCTTCAAGTTATCTTTATCACAGAAAAACAGACATTTTGCAAAAAAATATTTTTGGAGCTCAGAAAGGTCTGAACAAAGAAATTAATTAAAATTGTTCTAACTTTTTGGCAACTAGGATTTCTCTATTCTTTGTAAAAATGTTATTTAAAGTTATTTTTAAAGGAGCGTAGCCCTCTTAAGTACAGTGGATCATGTACAAGCACAAATACATCTTTCCCAATTTAATAACATTTTACAATATACTGCTTTTACATATAATGTGTCAGCAATGATCATTAATTTATAATAAAAATTAATGTTAGTTGAATAAATAAAATATTATTTGATTTTTCTTTCTTTCTTTCTTTTTGTTTAATTTATAATATTAAATATTTCCCTTACACCTTCAAATGGTTTCCCAAGATTAGTAGGGTTTGACAAGAGTGTTGACCAGCTTTTTAGCAGTAGATAACAATATGAAAGAAATAAAAGTTATTAGTCAACTTATTGAAACGTAAACCAAAATTTTTTAACATCACTACAAATTTATAGCATTAGCATTACTGCCCTTATATCTTGGGGGGAAAAAAACACCTTAATTTAAACCTTAAGTATAAATAGATTAAACAATGTTATAGAATTAAATAGTATTCTACAGAGATAAGAAAGTAGTTTGTTTAAATTTAGCTAGGGCAGCAATCAACAGCAAAAAATAATCTAATTCAATGCACAGTTTCTGTTCAAGCCATTTATATCAGAGAGATACTAATTAAATCAATTCTGCCAAACAATTTAAAGAGGCTTAACATAAATTCCAATTGAAAATTAAGATAGTAAAATATTCATTTCAATTACCATTGAAGAGAAAAAGTCATTGGAATCTGAATACCAACAATTTAAAAATATTTTTTCAAAGCTAATAATTTATTTAAAAAAATTTATACAAATATTAAATGCATAAAAATTCTATAAATAGGAAAAAAAGAAGAATTTGAGAAAAATTATGAATTTACTACTATTTTTAAAATGCTTTCAAATAAAATGTGAGAAGATATCAAAATTCATTTTTACTTATTAATAAGGTAAAGTGGAAAACAAAGATGAACTTACATTTAATTGATTTGTCATTTCAACAGATAATTTCTTTCCTGTAAGCTTTAAAACATATAATTCTTTATACTTTTTGCAGGAATTCAAGTGGTGTTTCATATGATCCCATGACCAGTTCCTTCTTTTTCGACGTATGTCTTCTTCCAGAACAGCGTTCAATGCAAATTTCCACCTAGAATTGAATTATTTAATAACTACAAATCAAAATTAAATTTTCTAGAGTATAGTAACTAATAAAATGTATGAACTATAAAAAATTAAGGACTGAAAAAATATACAACTATCAAAAGCAATAATTTAAAAAAATTATGTATATGAAGGTTAAAGGGCATAATGCTTTCAGTCAAGAGTTTAAGAATTTCAAAACTTCATTTTTTATTTATATGTTTTACATATGTAACTATTCATTATTTAAATGTTTGTTGATATTTCACAATAAATCAAATTTTCAAGCAAGAGTATATTGATTTTATCTATGGGGTGTGTGAAAGAGATCCCAGTAAAAAGAGTTTATGCAAGTGAGTGTGCGAGTATCATCTTCATATGAACTCAAATCAGACTTCTGGGTGCCGGGGGATTTTACCCTCAGAAGCTAAATGCACAAATTCAGCTAAAATCGCTGACTTTGTCAGTGGACTTGTCTATGGCAAATGCCATAAATAACAATAACATAATCACAATATTTATAAGCAAAAAAAAGTTTTTCTTCTAATCTTAAAAAGAAAAAGGTCTTTTTAGAAATAAACAACAAATATAAAAATATTGTTCCCAACTGAAAAAAACTGAACTTAATATTAATGAACAACACTTCCTATCTCGTAAATGGTATTTTACAAATGTGATTGTCTTAATGTACATTAGCATTTGCTTATAACTCTGTGAAAACTGGTGCCCTAAATGTGTTATTCAGCAATTGATAACTATTTTAATTTACTTTGAGTCCTTTTCTACAAATATTTTAATTTACTTGAGTTTCTCTTAACAATTTTTCTACATATAATATAATCTTAAGGTCTTTCTGTAAGTTCTTTTAAAATACTTTTCATAAATATAAGAAAATACCTTTACCAGTAAACCTAATAAACAAAATAAAAAATTAAAAAATGATTTTTTAATGGTACCATTCTTTAGCATGACCAGCCTTTGGTACATCAGGTCTGTACTTTCTGTATAATGAGGCTATTGTCATACGATCTAAAGATTCCAATAATTTAATCAAATCTTGGTACTAAAAAAAAAGGAAAAAAATGGTAAGAACAGTATTATTGGCAAATATATTTTATGTAAATCCCCATATAAAATTTAAGTAACTAATTATAATAATAATGACAATAAAACATATAATAAAGATTTCAAAATTCAAAAAAATTTAAAATAGGCACTGTCAAATTATAATGAAATATGTTTGTAAAACTAGAGTTCCATTTTTTAACAAAAATACCTTACCTGTAACCTTGATAGACCAACTGCTATTTCTTCCATAACAACATTCAACCAGACTTTAGGGATTTTGAATCCGGAACCATCTCCTTCGGGTTTTGAATTCAATCTTAGTTGAGCTTTAGAATTAATAGGTCCCAGCACTAATAAAAAAACATTAAACTGTAAAATATGTTAACAAATATAGAGAATATAAAACTGAAGTACTTATTGCAAAGATAATAACTATAAAATAATGCTTAGTATTTTTTATAATACTCATACTTATTTGTACTGACTTATTCTACTTACTTTATGCATTACATCTTACTTATCTATCCAGTTATTCACAATCAATTTAAAAACAAATTATTTCAGTAAAATAATTAATTCATAGAAATTGCAAAATTTTATTCATATATGCTAAGATGAATAGTTAAAATGCTTTAAAAGAAACACTGAAACTGGAGTTTGTATAACAAATGTCAGTATACAATAGATTCAGAAATTGATAAAACTAAATGAAAACTAATGATTTAACTAAATTTCCTAATAAAATAACATTAACCCCTTTGGCAATCAGTTGTTCTTCTACAAACTATGTAAATGATAAAAACCAATGCACCAAGTCCCAGAAAATACAAAACAAATTCCACAATCTTCTATCTCATGAGAATGTTAATTACACCAAGATACATCAATAAACATCTGCCTTTTCAACTTAATTCAAAAGAGATTTTATTAATAAAATTTAGAAATGATTGTCCTCTCAAATTCATAGGATAGAACTAAAAAAAAAAGGAAAGAATTCATCCAATTTCACAACCAATTAAATTTCTCACTTTGTAAAAATAGCTAACCAATTAGAATGCACTATTATTATGCAATCATAATTTCAATCTGTATTTTCTTTGAATTGATTGATCCATTCATCAAAATTTATCAATATGATTGTATTAACATTACATGGTGGAACAGAAATTTCATTGTCTTACATCCTGTGACTTGTTTTTGACTAACTTTTAGTCTCTCGATACGAAAATAATAATTTTTGTCACATTAATATTTTAAATTACCTTTATTCATCTCAAAAATCCTACAGAATGTGCATATAAAAAAAAAGGAAAAACTAATGCCTAACAACATCGTTAGAGGATTCTCACAATATCTAATATAATATTCACAAAGAATAGTTTTATTATTACAAAGGCTACATATATAGTTATGAAAAATTAAATTGTGTCTGTACAAATAGAAAAGTTTTTTTCCCTCTAAAAAATATATATATTAAAGTAGATTTTCCGACCCCCTAAACTGAGAAAAATCTGATTTAATATTCAAATAGCAGTCAACCTTCATATGTGCATCATATCTACCTTGATACCAAGATAAATATTAAAATATAATGAAAATGTATATGACTTTGCTTAATAATATAATTTTAAATATATTATTCCATTTTTAAATATATTAATACGATTTTAAAATATATTATTCAATTTCATCACTAATAAAATAAAATACACCTAATATATAAATATACTAATATTTAAGAGAATTATGTTCAATTATTATACTGAAATATAAAGTTATTTATAATAAATACATACTGTAATTAACATTATCTGGGATAAAAGTAGATGTGGCTATAATCTTTTCCATAGCTACCTGATAAAAAAAAATAACAGATTTATTTTCACTGACATTTCGAAAAGCCAAAAAATAAAGAATCTGTTTAGTAATATAATGCTTTACATAAAATTAAAAATATAATTTATGTAAAAAAATAAGCATGAAAAAGAGTTATAAAAAAGAAAAAAGCCATTTAAATATTAAATATTTGAAAGTTTCCAAAATCTGTAGCACTGCAATAATATAATAAATTTGAAGTGTGACTTTTGCCCAATATAAAAGCAATCTCTGTTAACTTTTTAAAATCTTATTTTAATGTAATTCAATAAATAATATAAGAAGTATAAAGAGTATAATGTAGGTAATAAAGGAATAGATTTAATGAATCGGGCCAATCAGACCAATATTACACAATCATAAAATTAATATGAGAAACAACTCAGAAATCAAGAAAAATTCTTCATAAAAGACTGTAAAACATAAATTAACACTAATAAACAGTTTAAGATAATAATGTCACAACAAAATGCTTCTTCTAAATTAATAGTTTGTTTTATGTTTACATGCAAGTAATTACAATCAGATATCAAGTAACTTTGAGTTGTTGACATTACAATCAAAAAGATAGAGAGAAAGGGAATTGACACCATATTAGAGTTCAATACTAGATCATCAGGATTCAAGAACAATTCAACTTGCAAGCCCAAATGCTTCATAGATGTTTAAATAGAATTCATACGATTCTCCAAATCAGAAATTCTATCACCAGGAGACCATAGCATTTCATAACATAATAGTAAAACATATTAAATACATAAATAATAATAAATAAAATATAAAATAAAATACAGTAAATGTATATGAATAACTAAGTAATAATAATACATAATATAATTCATCAAATGCAATGCACAATACTTGGATGTGGGCAAATTCAAATTTAAAAATAGTTATTTAATTAAAAATATTGAGTAAAAAACCCTGAGATGATAGAAAAATATTTACCTCTCGATCATCTGCATTGAGTTTATGAAATAATTCAGATCTACTATTCCAGTACACTGATAAACTATCCAAAACAACCAACTGAAAATAAAATAAAAAACATAACTAAGAAAATATTTGACAATTTTCAACACTGTGTGACTTCAAACATTACTACATAAGGATTAAAAAAAAGAAGAAAAATTATAAAAATAAACAAATGTGGTGACTTGGTAAAGAGAATACATCAACAGAATTGAAACACAAGAGAAATTGCTATAAAAACTACAGTCAAGATGTTGTATCAATTAATGAATAAAGATTTGCATCAATAGTAAACAAAGAAAGAAGTTAATAAAAAGAAACACAAGTGTTTGGAACTACCCTTTAAAATTAATATTAAGATAATGAATGATAATGAAGATTACAGCTAGAGAAAGCAGAACTTATGAACATTTTTCGTTAATTAAATTCTGACATTTATGTATTAGTTCATGATGGTTTTATGGTAACTAATTTAAGTTTTCATAATGACATTTTTATATTAGTTGATGTATAAAAATTACATACCTTATGAATGATACAGACATTTTCTTGAATGATAGCTGGAATCCATTTTTCATCAGTAGTTTCAAATGATAAATTGTGAAGAGTAAAGCCCAAACTAAATGGATTTTTTGGATCTGAAAAATTGTCTTCATACCTTAAATGAATGTCTTTAATTTTAACTTGTAAATTCTTAATGATTTGAGTGATAAGCTTTTCTGTAAATGTATCTTTCTTGTCATCTTTTCCATCCCCTAAAGCAAAATAAAATATTTGAAACTAGAAAAATTCGAAATAATTTTACAATTTTATAAGTATTTTAAAAATTACAATTTAATTACTTTCAAGAAACAAAATATTTGAAACTAGAAAAATTTGGCATAATATTAAATTTATATTAGCATTTCAAAATCTATAATATAATTCCTTTCAAGAAACAAAATATCACGAATTCTATTTGAATTTAACAACTCTAAATGACAATATGTCATACAAGTAATAAGTAGGACTGATCATTGAAAATTCTCAATACAGTAGAAATAAATTTTTCAAATAAAAACAGACAATTTATTTGATTTTAAATACTAGAATATTGTAAATAGTTTCAGATTTGATAACCAAAACCATTTTATTAACTTTTATCATCTAAAAATCTGTAACCTAAATTTATCTGAATCTTTATAGCAAAATCATTTTAAAAACATTCTGCAGTGTGATTTGTCAAAATTATTTAGATGACTCAAGAGCATTAAGAAAAGAAAACTTTCAGAATCATTGTATTTTTATACACACCCAAATCTTAAGAATTCTTGAATTCTAAAGATTTGGGGACTGATCGAATTCTCAAGATTTTTTTAAAAGAATTCTTGAATATAATTTAATAATATATTCACATTATCAATTTGGATAGAAGTTGAGGGCATTTTAATTCATTTCCATTCACCCGCTCATGAAACCAGATATAAAAAAATTAACACAATTAAAAAAAAAGATTAAGAGATTTCATGAAGTAATATTTAAATCGGCCATATAGCTTATAACACCAGGGATATAGCTTGAATACTATGTGAAATGTGCCAAATAGAAAATAATTCTTCAGATTATAAGATAAATGTAACAACATTCAATAACATGTAAATCTTGATGAATTACTTAATCTGTAATGATTCTTTTAGGACAACACATAAAAATGTAGTATTATAAATCAAAGAATTTGTGAGCAGGGTAAGTTTAAGACAAATTTACTTATTACCCTTTTCACTTAATTTAGATTTTGTTTCTTCCAGCTTCTGTAACTCGGCTTTCTTGGCTGCTTCAGCAGCTTTAGATTCTTTCTCAGCATCATATTTTATACCTGAAACATAGAAACCATTTTATGGGAATATAATTAAATTATTAATTAACAAAACATAATGTTTTTCATTGTTTTTATAATTTTTGATTGTTAAATTATGATTATGATTGAAACTACTCCAAAAATATTTTCATAGAGAAAGTTTCAATTTCATCATCAATAGAGAAAGTTTCAATTTCAATTGAAAATCTCTTTTCCAAGTTTGCATGTAATTTTCAAGTAAAAATGTTAAAATTATAATTCAGTCTCTACAAATAATAGAAATTATTTCAAATACATTGCATTTTTAAAGAAAATTAATGGTTGATAGAACACTTTTAAATGAATTATGAGATTTGCTGCAATTTAGTTATATCCAGAGTATAGTACCAGTTTAGATTTAATTCCAAGGACAAGGTGTTACTTGGATTACAATTTTGAATTTTCACTAATAATAGTCAATATAAAAATAATACAACATTTTAATTACCTCTGAGAATAACTCTCCATTTTCAACTAAGTAAAGAATACAGATTATTTTTAGATACAATTTATTGAATTTACAGGAGAATAAAAAAGCTATAGTAGAAGAGCTTTTTGAGACTTTTCAGCTTTCATCTAAATACCTCTTTTTCATAAATTAGATTTTTTTATATGAATGCCTAATTTTAATATCTAAAGCAGAAGCTTATATTTTTACAATTACAAAACAAAAGGTCTGGTTACAAAAAAAAATTAAACAATTATGCTCTATATTGATTAAAATTACTTGTTTCATGATTTACATTTTACAATATAAATTTTTAACCCTTTAAATATTGAGGCTTAAAAGTTTGTTTGCAGCAGACTGATAATTTCATAATTTTACAATTTTTTTCTAATTATTTTAATAAAAAATCAAGAGCATAGCTTTTGATAGCAAGAATTAGATATCAGCTAAAAAAACATATTAAAAATCTTTAGTTATTAATTATATTAATTAAGTTAAAATAATTCCCTAATAAATATTTTTGCTCTTTTCCCCTGGAGTTATTCAATACTAAAACTTAACTAATGATTTAAAAAAAATTGAAAAAACTAATCGCAAATATTTTAATAAATAAAACCTTAAATGGTATTCATAATTTTATTCAAAATATTTAATATATTATATTAATTTCAGCCAAACAAAATGTTTTTCACTACAATCTGACACATATTGAACATAATTATTAAATAAAAGACATTTATTGCTTAAAACTTGTTACTGGATATATTGACACATTTTTACAAATATAAAGTTTTTTTTTTAATATTTACCAGTATTTGGAATAACTACGACAAATAAGCCTTCAATAGTAGCTATTGTTGGAGCGGTATAAATGTTTTTATAGGGAATCTTGAGTATTAATTTTCCTAAAATAAAAACAAATAAATCCATATTCAAGAAAATTCAAAAGAAATCTAAATCAAAAACTTATGTTTAATTATTTATCAAAACTGATATGATTAAACATTTGAAAATTATCATACAGTACTGATGATGACATCTTTTGCATCTTTGTAACCTTTTTAAATATGAAAAACCTTTTTTGTATGATGATTGAATATGATTATGTTTGATAAGATTACATCAAGCAATAATTCTAACTATTATGCACAATATTTTATGAAATAGATTTGGATTAGAAATATCGGGACAAAATCATTTTTTGAAGAAAGATACTGGGAAGTCAATGTTTTACTTCTCTTTCATTAAAAAAATGTTTCTTAGAAATATTATATTGTGTTTAAATTTTCTAAAAAATGCTTAATAAATATGGTTTTGGTTATAAAGAAAAGAATAATTTAACATTTTTTTTTCAATAATCACATCAGAGGGAGGGATTCACTGTATATGTCCTAGAATTCAATTTCTTAAGAATAGCATTTCTTAAAGTTTTATTAAAAGATTAATACAACTTTTTCAATTTTTCATAAATAAAATATTAAGAATTAGAATATATTAAATTTTTATATGTGTGTTAATTTTTATACGTATACTACAATTAATTTTAAAATTGTCTGAATTTCGTATCAGTTTTTTTTCTTATCTATTTAAGTAGATATAATTGAAACAGAAAGTTGAAGGGGGACAAAAAAAATTATGTGGATTTCTGATAATATTTTTTTAAACTGTAATGCTGAAATACATGATAAGATAACTAATGAAATACAAGATTAAAGAAATATCTATAATCTTAAATTTTATCTCTTTTGATGCATTTGATACATTTTTTTAAAAAATATTTTTCTTTTTCTCATTAATGTAATTTCAAATGCAGACGTAAAAGATAAAATTCTTGATATCATAAAAAAATTTATCATAGAATGCTATTTCCTATCATCAAAGATAGAAGGTGATGATCACAGAAAAGTAACATAAAGTATTATGAAATATGAAACATTTTTACGATATTCATAAAATGCTGTACATTTTCAAAAGAATGAAATAATGAGTTTTCGCTATGATTAATGATTGCATAACTTGATCACATTTACTTACCTAAATGTCCTGATACAACTTTAATTGGAAGATCTAAATCATCTAATGCACTTTCTTTCACATCAAGATGTTTTAAAGTAACATCTCCTATAAGACAAAAAGTTAATTAAGAGATATGTAATTCTTACTATTTTTTTCCATAATAAGAAAAATGGAAAGGGGAAAATAGCAATCAAAATACAAAAGACACATTAAAATACAGAGAAATGAATTTCAATATAACCATTGAAATTGATAAGATATTTAATTTGCTCAGTAAAAATAATTTTAATGAATAAAAATAGTCAGCACAATGAATACATCATGAGAATAGACATTCATTTATTCACAATATTTTTGTACACTAAATCATCATTATTCAGCTGAAAATAAATTTCTCAAAATTTAAACTTTTTTCAAAATTATCAATATTTTATATTTTTTATTACAGTCAGGTTAAATTTATCTTTAAAAAAAATCACTCAAATGTAAATCAGAAACAAAGGTAAATATTTGGTACATCTATAGCATTGATTTTTTATCAGGGATATTTCTTTCCTATCTATCTTTAAAAAAAATCACTCGAATGTAAATCAGAAACAAAGGTAAATATTTGGTACATCTATAGCATTGATTTTTTATCAGGGATATTTCTTTCCTATCTAATATAATTCTATTTTTTCTTTACTATACAGATATGGTTATTTTAAAGTTGAATTCTTCCTGCTTGAAATTACTAAAGAAAGAATATTTTGGCAAGCAATTAGATTACTTGTATAATTTTAAAAATAAAGATACAAAGTTTCTTCTATTTAAAACAGGTTTAAATATAAGGTATTAGAATTTTACCATTCATATCAAAATTATTACAAATATTAAGAAGCTTTAAAAACAAACACTTGGTACCATTGATCGAAAGTGACATGGGATAAACTGTTAGAAGAAAAAAATTTAAAGTTTCATAATAGTAACATATGGTTTGGTCTGACTTCAAGTTATAATTAATATAAGTAGCATATATTATATTTTTAAAAAATTATGCAACTTCCATTAAAACATTGCCATTATAAATAATACAGCAGCATAGTTACAAAAAAAATGCTTTGATAATATTTGATTAAATAGATAATCATATGAATAAATCATTTATGAATCTGTAATTATCTGCAATTTTGAGAGCACTATTATCTTACAAAAACCGAAATTTGCAAACTTTATCAATACTCAAAATAACTCTTCAAATTTCTATAGAAGAAATGTTAATAAACTTTAAGATATATATTCCAGAAAACTGCCTTAAAAATTTACTAACTTGGTAAAACTGAAAGGTTAAAAAACTTTTTTTAGTGTGATAAATGGTATATATGCTGTATTAAATAATTAAAAGTAAAACATTTTAATCAGAGAATATAAAGTATAAGCTAGTTAAATTCTCATTCACACTTTAAAAATAATTCTGAATAAAAACAACTGCAGATAAAAAAAATTTAAAAAAATTAAAATCCACTTCAGTTTAAAGACAGTAATGCAAGAAGCATATACACTATTGACAGAAAAAATAAATGCTTTCTTTATATATTTAAAAATTTATTTTTTGTTGTGCTTAGTTTTAAGGTGATTTTTTTTTAATGTTCTCATTCATATCTAATATTTGAATATGTAAGATGTCTGTTTCAAAATAAAGCCCTTAATATGAAAATATAAAATTTATTTTATGCAATCATAAATCTTATTGTAATGAATACTCATATTACATGCATACTTATTATGTAATACTCATTATTACATTATAAGTATACAGTATTAGAAATTTTAATACAAAAAATTAGTTCTGCAGTTGGTGCTTTTTTTAAATTAATACATAGAAGACCATTTTGTAGGTATATTTGAATTTTTTTTCACTCAGTTATAGTATATCTAGTGAAAGGTCAGTATATATTTGATCATGACTTCAATATAGACAAAATAATTTTCTCTACTTTACATACATGTTTTATTCAAAAATTTTAATTCCAAGTATCAATAATTTACCTATTGTTTAATAGTAATTTATCAATTATCACTAAAATTTTATCTAAATAAAATTAAATTCTTAAAGAAGTAATTGATGGGATGTAGAAAGTCTCATTGCAATTCTTAAGCTTTTTATATACTCTAATGATATTTTCAAGCATTGTATTTATTTTAAGATTTATATCAAAATTACTTCTAAGAATGAAATCGAGTAATTTATTTGAATTTATTATACTAAAATAAAATAGCTAGAATTTAATTTAATTTTTTAACATTAAAAAATGTGAGCTAAATATGTGGATGAGTCATGGGGTGGATCCTTGTGCATCTGTACTCGGCAATATGACAGAAGTTTTCGGTTTCGTTATGAATTTTAAACTTTAATAAAACGAAACAGTATTTTACTTACCGCCCCAAATACCTAATTTCAACTGAGAACTGTCAAAATTTTGAACATAATCTCCAAGAAATTTGTTTAAAAGACTTGCTACGAGCGATTCGAAAACCATATTTTATTTCTTAATTTAAAAAAAAATACTGAAATTAGTTTATTAGTAATCGATATTATTTTTCTTTTTAATTCAAAATTATTCTTTCCAGACCATGAAAACAATCCTTTATTTCTAACATAGTGAAAGCTTTATTTCTATTTGAACCGTAATGCGGTACTTTTCACCAATATTTGGAACTCACAGCCGCATACGATAAAAATATTAGCTCTCCGGATATTCGACTATCACGTGCCACAAAAAGATAAACAAACACAAGGTAAATAAATAATTTAGATTTTAGTCAACATTTGTAACTTTAACATTTTTGAACGAGTTAAAAAATTCCTTTTATTCGTAAATAATTTTTTGCTTGGTACTCTTAATTTTTATTTTATTTTTCATCAAATAAAAATTTGTGCACCAGGTGATAATAAACCGCCGAAGAAGCAAAATGAGCAGTTATTCTCGACATCATCATCAATGATTGATAGATGGATGTCGAATATTTTTACGAGCTATTATTCTCTATGCATTATTACATATTTACAAGTTCTATTAATGTACAGCATTGCTAAGGAGCTAAGATTCATTGATATAAATTTAACAACAAAAAATCGATTTCCTCACTTGAATCAGAAATTTAATCAATTCATGGGACCAATTCGGTCTACTTAATTCGATTAACTTCGAGAGCAGGAAACCTGATTCATTTTCCTCAAAAAGCTTTCACAAATTATACCAATATAATTTAATTATCATTTTTAAAAAAATCTCTACTTTTGAAGTAGTAAACCAGGAAAAAGGAGTAAAACCAAAAAAAGAGGAGGTCATATTTTAAAAGCGATGGTCTGTTAATAGTAGAAAAGAAAGAAATAAACTCAGAATTCCATTAAGATATATATTTTTTTTATAAAGGAAAACGGTGAATTCCATGAACGGTAATTCATTTTCTTCTATAAATCACAATAAATTGGAAAGTAAAATATTGTGATTTTCTCACAGAAATTGGCCTTTTTGGAATCTGATTATTGTGAAATGTTCAATATGACTTTTTACAGAATACCCACATGGTGCGAATTATAATGAACATAGCTGGAAACATTTGTAAATGATTGGACTCACTTTATGTAAATCTGTGGAAAGAAATCTTCTCCTCCAACCATGAATTCCACATGATTTAAAATTTTCCTTTAATTTGAACTTAGTGTATAAATTTGTATGATATGAACATATCCAAAATATATTTACTCGGAGAATGTGAGAATGAAATGAGGCAGAATGAAATCGTTCTTTTTTGCAGAGTAATAGGAAAGGGGAACACCTGGTGAATTATAATTCCAACTCATTTTTTTATACTATAAGAACAGCCTGTGGCAACGATTTGAAGGAATTATTTGTCTCATTTGTTGTTAGTTGCTAAATTTACACCAATCTGTATTTCCAAAAATTCAAGTACTTTAAAGTGTATAAGTATTCAATATTTGTAAAATACTTTAAAAAAAGCAATTGATAAAAAATGGTAACCTTATAAATAATATATATTACAGATCGCGGCAGAAATTTGCCTGGAAGGGGACAAAGTAAATCCGAAGATGGGGGCAAACACAATATCTCTGATTTGGCTTCAAAGTTACTCATAAAAATTAATTTTACATTCAATCAAGAGGAAATCAAATATTATTTAGCTTTTTTTTTTGTTCAAACGTTGATCCTTTCTTTCATAGTTAAAAATATTAACATGGGAATTTGTAATACTTTCTGAGTTTCCTTTATTGACCATCAAAAACTTGTCAATGTTTGAGTCAATTTCTTTATGAGAATCTTGAGATTTAATTTTTCTGAGATCTAAAACTAGGAAAAAACAGACTGTATTCCTTTCTAAATAGCAGAATATGAATAGAAACCGGAATGTCATGCTAAATGAACATTATTTTATGTCTTTTTATTTACTCTTATTATTTTTAGGAATTTTGTGTAAATTAGATGAAAATTTTGTAAATAATTGTAAAATTTTTTATTCTATATAAATCATTTTTTATAGAATTGTACTTCAGTTAGAAAAAACCGTTCTAAGGGCATTTCGCTATTTCCAACAGATTGCCATATTTGACTCCCTTGATGATGTGCATGTATTGGCGACTAATGACATCGCTAACGGCTTTTACTACACGCAAAAATATGCCGTGGAAGCTGAGAAATAAAGATTTTTCTAGGGAATTATCAATCAAATATATTAATACTTTACAGGAAATCCACAAAAATTCCCGCAGAGAGAAACTAGATTTACCCAGAACACGATTTTAACCCAGCCAGCAAATGATGAAGAACGCAACAAGATAATTGAATACCTCAAGGAAGAAACTCAGGTAGCACATCCTGTTGCATAATATTGTAAAATATTGTGCGATATTATATGGTATTAAAATATTCCACAATATTAAACGATATTGTGAATATTGGTCAATATTGTATACTATTTGTGTGCTACTAGAGAAAGGAAACATTCTTAAATTCAGAAAATTTTGAAAACATGCCATTGAAAATAATATTTAAAGGACTTTTTAGAGTACCGATAAAGAAGGAATTGTCCAAGAACTAGAAAGTAAAAACTACACAGTCAATAGAATATCCCAACTAAAAAACTACAAAATGAAAACATTCTACCCTATTTTCTTACTGGAAAGAAAGAAATCTAGAAGCTAACTCAACATCTATAATGAAAAGTCCCTCCTTCTCCTAAGAATTATAAAAAGCTATAGGGGTAAAACAACAGCCTCCATCTGCTACTTAATACTACTTAATTAATATACTACTGTGAAGGATTTCACCATTCAGCCAGAAATTGTAGATTAAATCCTAAGTGCATAAAATGCGGAGGAACTCACTCAACCAGGAATTACGAAATTCAAGAAGAGATTGAAACACTAACTTGTATTAATTATAAATGAACAGGTCATACAGCTGCAAGGAAAGAATTCCCAAAGTTTCCCATACTAACAATCATAAACGGACCAGCTACATATGCCAAAATGACCATAAAACAAACAAGAGCCTAAGCCTCGCAGCATCTAAAACTACCCAAGAAATCTAACCTTCACCCAAATTTCACTGCCTCTGAAGAATTCCCCCTCCATCCTGGAAACATTAGAAATAATTAAAGAAATAAAAGAAACATTCAAGGAATGGGATCAATTCATGGGTCACGTGTCATGTGCTAATCAAACCAATTCTGTTCAATTTTCAACCGTTCTGCGCATCTCGGAATGTTTGCCGAGGACGCTGGCGAAAGCATTGCAGTTAAATGTTTTACACTAGCCGAATAATTGTTAAAAATTTTTGATATCTTTTTAAAATCTAACATTTTAAATTATTTTCAAAAAACTTTTTTGGTAATGTAATTTTATTTCTTATATTAAAATTTCAATTAGTATTTTCCATACAATTATCGTTTTTGTCTAATTAAATAATAACTATTTAATTAATTAATATATGTTTTCTACGCTTTTATTCTTTACTTTCCCATATCCTTTTTTTGTCTAAAAGATACATTTTGACAAATGGCTAAGGCGCTGTTTTTGAAAAATTACGTATTTTCTTTTTTTAATTTCAATGTTAAATCACAGAGAAGAAGAACATATCCTTCTCTGTATGTTGAATTTTATGAATATAGTTTTTTAAAATACTTATTATTCTTAGATAAGTTAAGATTTTGAAGCTTACCAATAAAATGATTACATTTTTTCTTAAGTAATGATTTATTATTAATATTGAGGCTTTGATGTTTTCAGTTTACTCAGAAGAAAAAAACATGAAACTCGAATTTTTATATATTGAATAATTTTGATTACAATTGCAAATTATGAAATATAAAAGGTGTAGATAATATTTTGTAAATCTATGCGACCCGTCAACCAGTTATTTTATTTCAACTAACAGAAATTTTTTTACGCATTAATTTTTATCTACGCATTACAAAAAAAAAAGATAAAATACATATGCTAATTAATTTTTAAAAATATGGTTAAATGGATGTTTTAGAGTTCTTACCTATTTAAAAAAAGCCCCCTTGCACACACTTATTGAGCCTATAAAGGTTTCAAAACGTTACCCCTCACCCATACAATAATATTTCAATGGAGTGTGTGACGTCAGTCACCCCTAACGGCGCCAATGGAAGGCGCGAAAAAAAGAAGGGTGCAAATTTCGCCCCCTTCTAATTTACCGAGAATCATTGGAATGTTGGCAAATCATAGTTCTGTTGATGGAGAAAAAGCCCATACCACCGGAAAAAAGGCTCCTTAACAGGAAGCGCGTAATGTGGGGAGGATTATACCTTCCCCCTCCGTAGGATAACATGTAATTGCGTACTTTGCTAAATAATCGCGATATAAACCCCCTTGCACGCACTTATTTAGCCTATAATGGGATGCAAAACGTGCCCCCGCAACCGTACAAAAATATTCCATTGGCATGTGTGACGTCCTTCACACCTAACGGCCGCCAATGGAAGCCGCGAAAAAACGAAAGGGCACTAATTTCGCACCCTTTAATTTACCTAGAATCGTTTGAATGGTGGCAAATGATAGCCCTAGTGACAGAACATCAGCCCATTTCACCGGAAAAGCGGACCCCTCAAACGGAAGCGAGTAATTTTGGGCCGGGTGTTCCTTCCCTACTCCCTAGGTTAACATGCATTTGCGTATTTTGCTATATAATCGCTCTATTAAACCCTCTTGCACGTACTTATTGAGCCTATAAAGGAGTACGAAACGTGCACCCGCACCCGTACAATAATATTAAATGAGAGTCTGTGACGTCATTCATCCCTAGCGGCCGACAATGGAAGCTGCGATGAAACGAAATGGTGCACATTTCGCCCCCTTCTAATGTACCTAGAATCGTTTGAATGGTGGCAAATGATAGCCCTGGTGAAGGAACATCAGAACATAACATCGGAAACGCGGACTCCTTAAACGGAAGAGCGTAATGTGGGGAGGAGTGTTCCTTCCCTACTTAGTGGGTTAACTTGTAATTGCATATTTTGCTATATAATCGCACTATAAAACCCCCTTGCATGCACTTATTGAGCCCAAATTGGGGTGCAAAACGTGCCCCTGCACCCGTACAATTATATTCCATGGGAGTGTGTGACGTCATTCACCCCTAACGGCCGCCAATGGATGCCGCGAAAAAACGAAAGGGCCAAAAATTTGTCCCCTTCTAATTCACCTAGAATCGCTTGAATGGTGGCAAATGATAGTGATGGTGACGGAGCATCAGCCCATACCACCGGAAACGCGGAGTCCTCAAACGGAAGCGCGTAATGTGCGGAGAAGAGTTCCTTCCCCCCTCCGTAGGTTAACATGTAATTGCGTATTTTGCTATATAATCGCGCTATAAAAACCCCTTGCATGCACTTATTGAGCCTATAATGGGGTGCAAAACGTGTCCCCGCACCCGTAGAATAGTATTCCATGGGAGTGTGTGACGTCATTTACCCCTAGCGGCCGCCAATGGAAGCCGCAAAAAAACGAATGGGCGCAAATTTCGCCCCTGCACACACACAAAAAAACTATATGACTGTATTGGTTTCTTTTTTACAATGTCAATTAATTCAATTGAGTGATTGGTGAGCGCTATCACATTAGAACGAACATCATATTCAAGGCCAGAATTTTCCAAAATCCCATTGTATGTAGACATCAAGTTTATAATTCTTAGGCGGAATCTAAAATTGCAATTTTCTCTCGTTTAACTTGAAAAAGGAATTTTCACAAAAACATTTCAAAAAGTCAAGGGTGTGAAATTCCATCTATCGAAAAAAAAAGGTAACTTAAAATCTATTCAATTTTAAAAAGCAATCTGGGGTTTCAGGATGAACATGAATTTTCAAAAATAAACAAAATATACAGGGTGTCATGAAATAGACCGCTTATTTTCAAAAATGAACAATGGGAAAACTGCTAACATTTCTTGAAGCAAATTCATATAATAGTGCATAAATGTTTCTCTCATAATTTTTGTAAGTTTCAATAGTTCTCAATAGAAGGCACTGCATCCTTGACCTCTTTTCTGGAATGAAATATAAATCATCAAAATACCCAGTTTTAAAAGTTGTCGATAGATGGAACTGTATCCTTGATCTCATTCCAGGCAAGCAAATACTAATTCTCAAAATACGCTGTTTCAAAAGTTGTCGATAGATGGCAGTACAAGCGCTTTATCTCTTTCCTGGCATGCAAATACAAATAATCAAAATACGAAGTCTTTAGAAGGGGTTATTGTTTTGACTTTTAAATTAATGTTTTGTAGTCAAACAGAAGACAATTGAAGTGCAGATTCTATAGGAATGTTTAGAGATTGCTGCATTCGTTAGAAAAAAGAATTTTTTTCCTTGCGATTGAATTCTGTTGATTGGAGCGGGGTAGGGGTGTTACAGCAACAAGATGGGATCTTCAATATAAATTCCAAGACGCTAAGGATTGTTGCCGAAAATAGTGAAAAACTGTAAATGAAATCCAAACAAATCGATAAATTTAAGGATGAGTAAATCAGGAGTATTGGACGACACCGTTCGACTATTACAAAAGCAAATGTACAGAATTTCGGGAAAATTATTATTAATACTTTTTTAGATAACTCATTTGTATGTTCCATAATCAGTCTATTCTGAAAATAAATAAATAAATGGGCAGCTGTTTCCAGTAGGGGTGTATCTGGATCTTTTTCCCTAAATGATACGACGTCTTCAAGATAATATATTCGAATTTTGCTTGCTTTTTTGGCCATTGAAAAAGTCTTTAATCGAACCATCCGAAACAACCTGGTTTATGCAAGATGGCCAGAAGTGAAAGTATACTGAAGACGTGTTTTCAGTTTCTTAGATAAAATATTTTATCAACCACGTTATTGTTTTAAATTATAAAATGTTGTCCATTTTCTTTTAATAATTGGATAAAATATTTTATTGTCACTTTCATATATAATTTTCAATCATTAAGACATTTAGAACATTTCAAAGACTTAAATATAATTACAATATCATTTTGAGAAAAGTCATCAAGATAGCGCTTTTTTTTCTCCTAACACTTCAAATATTCATTTTACTAAAAGATGCATTTTATAACACAATTTTAGTTGAACATTGTCTTATATTCAGGTGATTAAAATTTAAAAATAAAATTTAAACATTGTTTTCGTTCATATTGCTTATTTTAAAGTCCACTTTCCCCTTAAAAATAATGTTTGTCATCTTGTTTTCACTTGCTATCTCTAAATTTAATCTTAAGTTTTCTTAACTCGAATTTTTTCGATAAACAAACTTATTTTAGTTCCGTCAATTTCAAAGCATCTGAAATCGCTTATTTTTCATCATTTTACATTTTATTAGATTATCCGTCTATAAAATCATCAGTTATTTTATTAAAACCCAAAAACTTTTGTAATGATTTAATGGTTTTGCAATGCATTGATTTAATGCTTGTATTAGATATTATTCCGTTTGAACGTTGTAAACCTAATGTGCGGAAATTGTGTTTCAGCTGCATTATTAATTTCTTCATACGTATACATAAATTTTCAATCTGCCGTAGCAGTTTTGAAATTCTCAAAAAAAACACCGTTTCCTCATTGCTAGAGAATAAAATATAATAAGGAAAAAATTGAACTAAAATTATTAAAAATCCTATGATCTAACACATTAGTTTAAAAACGTTTTAATTAAATTTAATTTCCATTCTATTTTACATACCTTGAACGAGTCAAAGTCATCTGAAGAACGGAGCTGTTCAAAATTGTTCCCATTTGGATCTCGTACTTCCTAAAGTCGGCTCATGGAAGACTTTTCCGATTCTTGATAGGTTTTTTTTTTTTTTACACACACACACTTAAAACTTTTTCATCCATCTATTGAAACAAATTTAATAAACTACTGGCTAAAATGGCTACAGTGTAAAAAACTAAGGGGAAATGCTAACATCATTCAAAAAGTTATAATAAATTATGATAGGTAAATTATGCCAAATACATAATGAGCTACCCACTGTTATTTGGAAACAATCGACTTTTTACAACAAATACAATCGTAATATTTCTAGTAACAACAAGCTTCTATTGTTATATTTTATTGAAATATTGTTAACATTTTATTATTACTGTTCATAGTAATTGATAAAAAATTATTACAATACTTTTTCTTCTTTATCTGAGAGTTAAGCATTTCGAATACCAAAACTATTATTATTTGACTTACGTCAAAAGACTTGGAAGTTTTTTGACGTCATACAAATGTCAATATTTTATTTGGCTGAAAATTTAATTTCTATTACACATATCAAAATTGCTATAATTCATGAATGTATTCTGTGAATTTTGAAAAAATAAACGTAAATAACTTAGCTTTAAAATTATATACTCAGATTTACTTAATACTTAACTCATACTTAAAGTTATATACTTAAAATTATATACATTTATGTAAATCAGTAAAGCTAATCAATTATTCAATCTGAAATATTATCAAGTTTTAAAATTATTATCAATCATCGTTTGGCTTTTAGAAGCAGCAAATGAACTTAAGTCAGCATCGATCTGATGTTTGCTTGGAAATTAAATGAATGGAAATGGAATATTTGTAAATTTGTTCAATATTTAAAGAAAAATCTACATATTGCACAAATGCAATAAAAAAAATAACATTCGTATTACTTCTAATAATTAAAGTACTTGCTGAGTTTTTAATTAATTGTTTTAATCTTGTGTGAAGACCTGTGAATGAAATGTATGAATGAAGTTTGCCCAGTGAAAAGAACTATGACGCATGAGTAACTAAGACATATTCTTGCCCCGAGTTGACGGTACTGAAATAAGAGAAATTAAATCTCCTCTTAAAATCGGGCTTATTTATAACAAGTACCATAAGCAACAACCTTCTTATGTAAGCAACAAAAAAATAAACGTCCTTTTATACTACAGAAAATGATAATAGGAATAGGACATTTCAAATTAGTTCTCTACTATTCAATACAGTTAATTCAATACTCTAATATATCGGCATAAAATTTAGAATCGGATATAAATAATCGTGAAGCAAAAGACAGACTAACCTCCGCAGACGATAATTTTCGAATGCGAAAAAGGTTGTTTAGTCTTGCAACTTATGAAAACGCAGATGTTTTTTTTCCTAGCCATTTTTAAATCAATGGAGTACGATAACAAACCTTTAGAAATAGTAAAAGATGTCAAACGGGAATTTTCCCATAAGAATTTGTATATATTATGTAAAAAGTCAGCTGCCTTTTAGTTTTAGAGAAGGGCCCGACAAGAGACAGAAGACAAAACAGTCTGCAGTCCCTCTTTAAGCTACAGTTCAGAATTATTATCTTTGCGTTTTGTTTATTCAGAGTTTCGAATGCTTTAGTGGAACTTGATTTTTTATTGGGTGCATATCTAATTACTTTTTGAAAATCAAATGAATATAGGGTATATTTTAAAAAGGTTTTTACCGGAGATAATAGCCATGTACGTGTTTTCTATTCATATCTTTTTACATTCGAAGTTAGCGCTTTCTAAATTTTTACCCCAACTTATGGTCCTAAACATGTAATGAGGATGCATTTCTAAAAATGACAGTTTATTTGTAATATTAGTATAACTAGAAAATATTTCTAAACCTAATAAATTATTTGATGCACAATTAATTACGCAAATGAAATTACTTCAATTACACAAATTAAACTAATTAAAATAATTGTTATTCACATTTTTAGAATCAACTGTACGATTTATAAATGTACGGCTGTCGTCCTAGCATAGGAGTAGCGCGTCTTCCCCGTGATCTGGGCGTCATAGGTTCGAGTCTCGGTTCACGCAAGGTTGTTCTCTGTGTTGTTGATTCCCTTGGTCTACACCCCTAGACCAAGTCCAAAAGATCGTGTCGTACCAAAAGGTAAAAAAAACACTCGTTTTCATCCGACAGTTCCTTCTCAGAGGCACCGATACAAGAAATAATATGAGAGGGAGAGGCAAAAATCGTTGATGCATCAGCGAAGCTTGTCCATGGCAAGTGCCATTAAAAACAAAAACAACATATATTCGATCACAAAACCTGAAAAATGCGTTAAAGGTTTCTACATGCTAGGAGCTTACTTAAAAAAAGATACGGAAGAATATTTTACAGATGTACAAATTTCTTCGAGTTTTTTCATGTGAAAATTTTGTTTTTTCATGTTACTTATTTAATGTTCCGTTGTTGTTTTTTTCTTCAATTCCTACTATTAGCTCACACTCTCCCTATCTGTATACATATAACTCATCTGTGCTTGTGTATGTGACTGAACTCCTCTTAAACGTCAGGACCGATTTTGATGAAATTTTTTTTGTGTGTTCAAGAATTGTTTAGATTCACAATTCTGTCCAAAACAAAATAAAGAATTTTAATTATTAATTAAAAACTAACTTTCCCGCCATAGCAATCTTCATTTCCTCATCGCCTAATAAGTAAGGCTTAAGTTTTTTCCCACGATAACAAGGTTAAGCTTATGATTTCTGATCTGCCTAGCGTTACCCCAACTGGTGAAGCAAATCCACGCATATAACTGGCGTCGAAAATTTAAGCATGTGCATTCTGTTCCGATTATTGACAACTGAAGTTTAAACGAAAACATACCTGTTTCTGATTAATTGGTTTGCTATTTTCTTTTATTTCAATTTCACACTGTAAATAAAAGATCTTTAGATTAATTGTGAGCTTTTGTAATTAAACAGCATTTAAGTTATATATTTTTTCGTATATGCTTAAAGTTTTTTAAAATCATTTTTGAGTAGTTTTTTCTTCCACGGTATCGAGGTTAGGCTTAACATGTTTTCTTCAGATTACTTCAAACGACTCTGTTCATTTTCTTAAGTTTTTGATGCATTTAAAATTAAACATTTTTAACTAACCGATCTGTTCATGATGAATCTGAGAGATTTTGTTGAAAAATTCTTGTGGTACTGAATAAATGAAAAAATATATTCTTTAGTCTCCATAAGGTTTAAATTCTCAGAGATACTGCTTTCAGAACTCATACTAAAATAAAAAATGTTTTGTTTCAGTAAAAAAAATAAAACTAATTACAGTCGAATAATTTCCATTTAAATTTAAAGAATAAATTCCGTGGAAGCTAACGGAAAATTATAGAGAAACAGATTACGTTGTTTAAGCTTTGAAATATTTTGATGTAGAAGATATTAAAATAGGAGTTGAATAAACTATTTAATTATTATAGTTTTAATGAGCATTCAGATTGATGAACCGGCTGGTCGCCATAAGCGGTTAGTATATATATATATATATATATATATATATATATATATAT
>JAOUZG010031916.1:1683936-1710640 GCA_026289955.1 Argiope argentata | reverse complement strand
AGTAAATATTTCATTTCTTTAGGTGACATTCCAAGCATTGAAGCGCTGTCTCCCTGGTCCAAAAATCGGAGGGAAGATGTTGTCTTGGCCAGACTAATCAGCAAAACAATTATAACACCAGGATTGTTAAATCGCTTTAACCATCATAATGATCCTCTTTGTCATGAATGTAATAGCATAAATGATATTGAACACATAATTCTCTCGTGCAAAAAGTATTCATATTATAGAGACAAATTGTGGACATTTCTCCAATTAGATAAACACGATATTTCCTTCAAAAATGTTCTGGGTAAAATAACTGCAAACAAGGTCAATCTTCAAGTTTCTCTTCAAGCGTTGAAGCATTTCAACATCTACTAATTTTTTTTTACCACATTAAATTGCTCTGACTTTTTGTACCTCTTCTTTCCATTGGAACTGCTGGAAATGCTCTAAATCTCATCAGCGGACTCACTGCAGCTTCATTCAACTGATTGAACAGACTTCATTAACTGTTAACCGACTGAAACTTCAATTTGTTTTTGTGCGTGCGCGCTCTCTTGTGTTTAATTTATATTTTGTTCTACGTATTTGAAACAGGGGATAACAGCCACTGTTGCTATAAATCCCAATACCCTACTTCTTTCAAGATACAGTCCTTATATTCAACGTGCTAGCGAAGCTACTTGGTTCCCGCTCCTGCGGCTACTGAAATCGTAGGATGTTTTTCTAAATTAAAAAGTTCTGCCCTTTTGCCTTCAACAGATGCTGGAGAAATCGCATTCTCTAACTTTTGTTTTGCACCCAACAGACCGGCGCAGCCAGTCCAAAAAAACAATACTTATTGGTAAAATAAAATATAAGTAGTGATAAATAATACTGGTAATAAAGTGGTAACCGTAACTATTTTACGGAAATGCTTGTTTACTTCGTCCACCATTTTTATTGGCGGCATGGCATCCTTGGCACTGCAAGGGGCACAATAAACATCACTTTTATCTCATTTTATACAAAAGATGTATTTACATGAATATTATAAAAGAAAGAACATTCATTCCAAGCAACGAAGGGTATAAACTATTTTTCAGTGAAATTTAATTAAATTTTTGAGAAACCCTTTTGTAAAGGACATACTTGACCAATTGATAGAGTTCCGGATTTGATACCTACAAGTCGATCGATTAACCGATTTTTTTAATTCTTTCATTCTTAGTGTGACTTGACATACTTCGCATACAGTACTGAAGCCTAGAAACATAGTTGACGAAAATTATGCCATAATTTAGGGCAGTTTAAGGTACCGCAGAATGATCAGGGGAAAATTTTAACTGAAAATTTTGAAGAGGCCTAGACCCACTGAATTAAAAACATTTGTATGGGCCGATTCTGTTGATAATTTGTATTAAATTATACTTAACTGAAAAGCCTCAAATTTTTAATTAGTTTTTCGGAAAATTTTGAACCATCCAGATTGAGAATTATATCAGAAATACAATTTTACTGTAAAATTTTATTTCAAATTTGGGCATTAAAATTTTAAAATTGGTTCGAAAATTTACTTTTAAAAGGAACCCTTCAAAACGACGACAGATAAAGTTTCATATGCGGTTTTAAACCATTTAAAACAGAATTTAAAAAAAACTAAAAAGAAATTTTTTACGTTTCTTCCAAAAATTATTTCAAGTTTAAAATGCTAAAATACTACAAAAATGAAAACGTTTTTCACTAGAAGAATGCTTAGACTTAAAATTGTAATATGGCCTTTCGATATGTTTAGTATTTGATTTAACAACGTTCAAGTTGAAAAGCTGATTGGAAACGTTTTCAAATTCAGAGAATACTTTTCGAACTTGTTAACAAAACTTCAAGGAGTTTTTAAATCAAATAATTTTTTAAACTTTAAATAAACACATCAATTAAAGACGAATAATGATAACACAAAATAAGGAATAGCCATATGAATCCCGAAGAAAATTAACTTCAAGTTTAAGGAAATTAGTATTAGCAAAATTACTTACCTTGTAATAACTTCTTTGAGGAAAGACTATATTTTTTCAATTTCATAGTTTTCGAAACACTATCTGCCCAAAAGGTGGCCATACATCGATTGTTATGATTTTTCCATTCTTTAATAACTTCACATACAATGACGTGAAGCATTTAAATACGAAAAAATCAATATGAAACGATTTGGTATTCCAAATGCTCCATACATTATTTTTTAAAAATCAAATTAACAATAAATTACCAAAATACGATGAGTTATCTAATTAGAAAGTCAAATAAATTCGTATGTTAAGTGGTTAAGCATCCAAAGTAGATAAAAGTCTTATTTCACCAAATACAAAGCAGCACCTTCTGTTAATGAATATTTCGTTTCGTGGCAGATGCTTAGATAACTAAAGACCAATGATGCTTAGCATCCATTTTAGTCAAGTAAAATTTAATCCAAGATTTCTTGTGGCATGTAAAAATTTTAGCTTCTGTAATATTTTCCAACATCATGCTATGCTCTCAGTTACAGAGCCGATTCTTCCCAAATGTATGCAGTGGCAACTGAGCGTTTTACCCCTTCTATTTAACCCGTATGGAGGTGTACGCTATAAGCGCTCATTGAGCAAGTCTTTGTCAATAATAATGCAGGGTTTATTCAACCTTCATGCAAATATTCACTTAATGCATGTTACACTTCCCACCGTTTTTAAACAAAGCTTTATCAATAATAAAGGGTCGTTATTGAACCCTTCTAAGGTCCTGCACTTCCTGTCAGAAATCATTTGATTTTGTATCGGACAATCATCCACTTATGACTTTTCACAATAAAACAATTTTCGAGCAACTTTCGAAAAATTCTTGTTAATATGAGCTCCTAATAAAAACACAATTCTAAAGCATTCATTGATATGGAAAAGTTTAATTAAAAATTGTGTATTTCCTCAAAACCTATTTCAGCATGTTAAACTCACCTCACCCTCTTCCACCAATTGAAGGTTGACATTATTGTGAGGTTGTGACGTCACCTCAAAGAAACACCATGACTTATTTCTTGAATTTCTCTTCCTCCGTAGCAGTACAAATTATTTTTGTGAATTCTGAGAATTAACTTCAAAAATCAGCAAGTACCTCATACAAAAGAAAAGAATAAAACAGATAAAAAATAATTCCCGAAAAATAATCGTCAAATATAAAATAAATCGTATTCAATTTTTAGAACCATTAATAATGGTAAAGATAATGTGAGTAAAATTGAGCCTTTCATGTACAGTCTTCAAAATAAAAAATAATCAATGATTGTCAAAATACACGAAGATAATGAAATTGATCATTATCTCTCTTTTTTTAACAGTCAGAAGTTTAGAAGGCAGAAAAATTAAACCAACAAGAATGATCACTCAAACACTTTCTTAGATACTATCTATTAAACTTCATTTGTATGTTACACGTTTTCTTCCCAACATATTCAAATAAAAATTTGGCACAGATATGCAAAAGCAGTCACAAAATCACTTACTAAATTTGGTATGTTAAGGTAATAGCGTTATATGTTTCTGAAAGTACAAACGATCGCCCCTTATTTGATTTGGTTCAAAATTTGATAAGTGTTTCTGCAATGTATGTTAAATCTATACAGCGATATCTGTGCATCTAATTCTCTTTATTTTGTTGTTATCGTTCAAATTTATATTGGAACCCCTAAACAGTCGAGATTTCCTCTGAATGGATTTTACTCAAAATTGGATGGAAATATAATAATTTGGTGTAAAGAGCATATACCAAATTAAATTCGTTCGCCTCAAAGCATCTTTGTCACAGGCAGATGAACAGACAAACTTGCAGAAGAACAGAGACATAATTATAGATTTTAAGTACTTTGGAAAATGGAAATCAACAACCGTTTAACCCTTTGTAAGACTAAACATTTGATGGCCTTCTACAGTATATTTGTAAAATATGAGTACTGAATTTATTTCATCTAGCTTTCTTCGTTTTGTATTTATCATGCTAATTTATATTCGAACAATTTAACATACATTAAGACTGTAAAAAATAACTCTAAATTTGATAGAAATCTAGAAATTTGATGTAAAGTCGTTGTTCCGTACTTGTAAAATCATACCTTTGGCGCTGGGACATCTCCCCTTGGCGAATTCTGTAACCACTTCAACCTGGCAACCATATAATACCAACAGAACAGTTTCTGAAACTGTCTCGCTAACACGCAAGAAAATAAACGCATTTATACAGTCCATTCGCAATTGTGATTCTATAACGCATACACCGCACATTTTGGTCCTAAGCGAACCGGAGGTCAACCAGATCTTATGGATTAATTCTTATCATTGAATTTGATAAATTCTTTACGCTAAAGATGGCAGATATCACATCGCTTAATCGCAAGCGTGGCAGCATCAAAAGCCAGCTTACGAAATTGAACAATGCCCTGACTGAAGGACAAAACCAAATGGACATTTTCGAACTTCAAGCGCAACTGGATATGGTGCTAAATATCGAACGCAAAATTCGAAGAATTGAAGGATGATTACTACAAAATCGTCAAAGAAGAAGATTTCCAGAAAATCGAAACCTCTCTATTCGAAGCGGATGATTTCATACAAAAATTAGAGGTAAGCCTTAAAACCTCTATTTATAAATTAAAAACCATAAAAACTGACTCTGTGCATAATCAAAGTCTTGATGATTCTAGTATCAATGATCAGCCTAAAAAGGCATTCATCAAACTTCCAAAAATTCCACTTCCGTTTTTCAGCGGAAAATTCGAAGAATGGAATTTATTCAAAACTCAATTTGATAGCCTAATAAGTGAAAATCCTGAACTTTCTGAAAATGAAAAACTGCATTATTTACGCGGTTCTCTTAAAGGAGAAGCTAAATGCATAGAAACTGCTGATGATAACTTTACTTCTCTGTTTAAAGCTTTAGAGCAACGCTATGAAAACAAAAGAATTATTGTTAACTGTCACATAAATAACATTCTAAATATTCGTCCATTAAAGCATGAATCTGGCAAAGATCTACGAAATATATTGGATGTCATTTTAAAGAATCTTAGATCATTGAACATCTTAGATATCGCGAGAGACAAATTATCCAACGCTTTGTTATTAAACATTATTCTTGAAAAATTAGATCGCGACACCCGCAAACAATTTGAATTAACATTAAAAGACAACGAAGTGCCTGAATTCGATTATTTTCTAGAATTCTTAGAAAGGAGATGCCAAATTTTAAATAATATTCAAACTAGCATTCCTACTAAATATAGGGTAAGTCAAAATGAATATAGCGATTACAAACGGCTATAACTATTTAATGAAAAAATATTTATCGATAAGATTTACACAGAATGTAGAAGAATCTTCAAAATTTTATATACAGAAGTCATAGATGTTCTATGTGACTTCCCTTGGTCACACGGACAACATCTAATCGGTATTCCATTTCACGCCATACATTCTGAAGCATTTGTTCATTAACCGACTCAAGCGCAATACAAATGCGTACTTTCAGTTCTTCAATTGTTTTGGGCAAGGGAAACACAAACACTCTGTCTTTCACATAACCCCATAGGTAGAAATCACAGGGATTTCCTCAAACATCCGATGCCATCTGCGTATGTTGTTCGCATTTGGAGGTTCTTCATTGTACCGCTGACGAAATTTTCTCTGCACTGTAATAACAGAACGGCAACTGTGAAATTCCAACACAGAGAATGCTTTCTGCACGGGACTAGCCATTTCCACTAATGAGACGCCGCGCTGAACAGGTTTCTTGTCGTTGCGAAGTTCGATTTCGCGCATGCGCAGGCATCCGCTTGGCTGCACGTGCGCTTTACGTTAATAAATTTTGAAGTTCCGTCTACATTCTGTGTAAATCTTATCGATATATCTTTTTTCATTAAATAGTTATAGCCGTTTGTGATCGCTATATTCATTTTGACTTACCCTGTATAACCCTGAGAGATCGAAATCCTTTTTTGTCAAAGCAGATAAATCTCCTAAATTGTGTATCGCTTGTAAAACTCAAACACATGCACTGTAACATTGCAATGCATTTAAAGAAATGAAATTATCCGATAGGTTAGATTTAGTTCAAAAAAATCGGCTTTGTAAAAACTGTTTAAGTGAATTTCACCCTTTCTCTAAGTGTAACTCTAAACGTTCTTGTTTCGTTTGTAAAAAGAAACTAGATCATCATACATTGCTTCATAAATATTCTACGTCGCCAATCGCGCCAAACACTTATAGTAATCCAGAGAGTGAAACCTGGCTCTCGTCATCCACACACTGTCAGGGAAGGAACCCTCAAACTAATAATTCACAGACCATTGAAACGCAGATGTCAGAAAACCCTCGTCTTTCTCTTTTCTGTAACGGTAATAAGAGTATTTTGATAAACACCGCCATCATATACGTCAGAGATGCTTGGGGGGAATTTAAACCCTTAAGAGGCGTTCTCGACTCTGCCAGTCAATCTTCTTTCCTTTCGTCTTCCGTGGCAGATTTATTGGGATTGAAAAAAGAAAGAATAAACATTCCGATATGCGGTTTAAATGATACATCATTAAATATCAAGAAAAAAGTAACCGCCTTTTTATCAAATGAAAGTAATGATTCGCATTGGGAAATAGATTTATTAATTGTTCCTAATATAACTAGTTTCACACCTTCTAAAAAATTAAATATTTCGAACTTAAACATTCCCAAGGAAGTTAAACTAGCCGATCCTTCATTTTTTATTCCTCAAAAAATAGATATTCTTTTGGGTGCAGAATTATTTTTCTCATTATTGAAAGAGGATAAAATAAAATTAGCAGACAATTTATTCTTACAATCTAGTTGTTTCGGCTATCTTGTTTCAGGGGTTATTTCAGGCAATATTCTTTACAATGCTCCTAAACATTGTTTTTTAACTAAAAACGTAGATAATCTTAATGAAACTCTTAAACGCTTTTGGGAAATTGAAGAAATAGAAACAACTGAAATTTGCGGCAATGAATTAAAATATTGTAACGAACATTTTGCAAAAACGCATTATAGGAAACCGGATGGTAGATTTGTAGTAGAAATGCCATTCAAACCTGAATTTTCCGCAGAAATGTTAGGAAATTCTAAGGCAGTCGCGTCTAAAAGACTAGACCAGTTATGGACACGCTTAGAACGTGATCCCGCTATGCAAACGCTTTATTCAGAATTCCTCAGCGAGTATGAATTACTAAAACACATGAAAGAGGTAAAGGAAAATTCGAATATCGAAAATGGATACTATCTCCCGCATCACGGTGTATTAGGCCCATCAAGCAAAACTACTAAGCTTCGTGTAGTTTTCAACGCAAGTGCTAAAACGTCCAGTGGACATTCATTAAATGACTTGTTGTGCAAGGGAGGAGTAATTCAGGAAGATCTTTTCTCAATTCTAATCAGATTTAGAAAACACATTTACGCATTAACTGCAGATATCAAGCAAATGTTTAGAATGATTGAGATAAATCCTTTGCAAATTAAGCTTCTAAAAATTCTATGGAAGATCGATAAAAACGCACCAACTAAAGTGTATGAATTACACACGGTGACATATGGAACCGCTTCCGCACCATACTTAGCAACAAAAGTTTTGCAACAACTTGCTCTAGAGGAGAAATATAACTTTCCATTGGCTTCAAAGGCAGTACTCCAGGATTTTTACATGGATGATTGCCTCTCCGGTGCTTCAGAACTTAGAGAGTTTGAAAAACTCAAATCAGAACTGACACAGTTGCTTCAACGAGGAGGCATGACTTTGCATAAGTGGTGTTCCAACAAGGCTTCATCAACTGAACTTAAAGAATTTACGCTTGACCGCAATTCTGAAGAAATTACCGTCAAAACTTTAGGAATGTTCTGGAACAGTTTAAGTGATTCCTTTACGTTTAAAGTCTGCTCCAATTCCAGTCCAGATTGCAACTACACCAAACGAAAAGTGCTTTCACAAATAGCTCGCATCTATGATCCCCTCGGACTGTTGGGACCGGTCATCTCCAAAGCAAAGATTTTCATGCAACAGCTGTGGTTACTAAAATTGGACTGGGACGAGGCATTACCAACAGATATTTCCAGACAGTGGGACAGCTTCCTTAAGATCTTATCGGAGAATATTAAATCCATTCGTGTTCCCAGATGCTTTTTTCAAGTTGTCTCTAAGTACGTTGTGATACTTGGATTTGCAGACGCCTCTTCTAAAGCTTATGGTGCTGCAATTTACGTAAAAGTTGTGTCTAACGCCAATGAAGTAACTACCCAACTTCTTTGTAGTAAGTCAAGGGTAGCACCAACCAAAACCACCACAATTCCCAGACTTGAACTTTGCTCTTGTCTACTTCTTTCAAAACTTATGCAGAAAGTCATATCTGCATTGAGGCTCCAAATAGACTCTGTTATATTACATTCAGATTCAACTATAGCCCTCGCCTGGATAAAGACTCCTTCTAACTTGCTCAAGACATTTGTGAGCAACCGAGTGTCTCAAATTCAGGAACTATCGAAAGATTTCCAGTGGCAGCATATTCCATCAGAGCTTAACCCTGCTGACTTGCTTTCCAGAGGTCTTGATGCTAAGGCCCTTGCAACCAGTGAACTGTGGTTTAAAGGACCAGACTTTTCAAAATTAAACTTACCTGCTTATCAAACTGTACAAATTTCTACTGGTTCAACCGACAAACTTTATATGGATGAGCTCAAGCCTGTTACTAAATTAACTTTGACTTTAACTAATGACTCTAAATTTTTAGATGATTTACTTGCTATCACAAATGAATTTCATAAATTAATCAGAATTGTAGCATTTATTTTTAGGTTTGTTCAAAATTGCAGATTTCCTGAAAAGGAAAAAGGATTTCTCAAACGAGGAATATCTGAACGCTGAAAGGGTTCTCTTAAAATTGGTACAGGTAAAACATTTTTCTACTGAAATCTCCGCTTTAGAAAAAGGAATGTCAGTTCTATCTTCGAGTAAGTTGAAATTTCTCAATCCCTTCATAGATCCATCCGATGGACTAATTAGGGTAGGAGGCAGACTTGCGCATTCTAATTTAAATTTTAATCAGAAACATCCAGTTGTTCTGCCAGTGGGAAATAAGCTAGCTACGCTAATTTTTCAGCATTACCATCAAACGAGACTTTCATGTAGGCCCTCAAGCCCTTCTAAATACTGTTCGTTTAAAATATTGGCCTATAGGAGGTAGAAATGCAGCACGCAAGGTCGTTCACGAGTGTGTTCGATGCTTTAGAAACAAGCCCGTTATCGCGAACCAAATTATGGGAGACCTTCCAGCAGAAAGAATTACTCCAAGTTCAGCATTTTTAAATGTAGGGATCGATTTATGCGGTCCATTCGAAATAAAATTTAAGGGTCAAAGAAAGGGTAATCTACAGAAAATATATATTGCTTTATTTGTATGTATGGCAACCAAGGCTGTACACATAGAATTTGCCACAGATCTAACTTCTGAAGCTCTAATCGCAATGCTAAAAAGATTTTTTGCGCGACGTGGGAAAAGCTCCATAATTTTTAGCGATAATGCTACTAACTTTATAGGTGCTTCCACAGAAATTAAAAAATTATACCAACTAATGGTAGGTAGCGAAGACATTTCGAATATGCTTTCCTCCGAAGGTATAAAGTGGAAATTTTTGCCGCCTAGGGCTCCCAATTTCGGAGGTCTTTGGGAAGCAGGCGTGAAATCCTTTAAATATCATTTTAAGAGAGTAGTAGGTCCTGCAAGACTAACACTCGAAGAGTTTTTAACAGTAATTACTCAGATTGAGGGCATCCTCAATTCGCGACCCCTCTCTTCTACCAACTGATACTGATGAAATGCAAGTATTAACTCCAGGCCATTTCCTCATAGGAAAACCTATCAATTCTATCCCAGAACCTAACTTCATAGACAAAAGAGACAATCTTCTCAGTCGATGGCAACGAACTCAAAAGTTAGTTCAAACTATTTGGAGACATTGGCAAAATAATTATTTGAGCCATTTACAACAGCGCTCAAAGTGGCTGCTTAAAAAACAAAATTTAACTCCTGGCATGCTAGTTCTAATAAAGGACATTCAACTTCCAACTTACCAGTGGCCATTAGGTCGAATCATTAATGCAATTGCAGGCTCAGATGGCAATGTCAGAGTAGCAGAGATACGTACTGCAAGAGGAAATTTTAAAAGACCTATTTCTAAAATTTGCATTTTACCTATTGTAGATAATTTTGATTTAAATTGAAATGTTTTTTAAATTTTTTTTAATTATTAATCTGATTGTTTTTATTGTGCAATTTATTATTGTCTTATTTGTTTCTTTATACTTATGTGTCAAATTTGTGATGTAACTTTATGTACATTATTTTATTGAAACATATGCATATTTCAACGCCGGGTGGGATGTTCCGTACTTGTAAAATCATGCCTTTGGCGCTGGGACATCTCCCCTTGGCGAATTCTGTAACCACTTCAACCTGGCAACCATATAATACCAACAGAATAGTTTCTGAAACTGTCTCGCTAACACGCAAGAAAATAAACGCATTTATACAGTCCATTCGCAATTGTGATTCTATAACGCATACACCGCACAGTCGTATACAAAATTTCATAAGCCAAGTTCAAAGTAATTTCTGAGTTACTTTTATCACAGACGGACAAATAGACATTTTATACAAACGTGTTCATTGAATTCAAGGAGGATTAAACCATGGAGGGTTTCCAAAATTTCCAGTTCGAATATTTTGAGTATTACTGTACTTTCTCAATAGTGTAAGCAGATAATCGCATTCTCTGTAAGCTAGTAACAGTATGCCAATCAGATTTCGTACACTATTGAGAAAGTGAAAGAAAAGATCATTTATCATTCACCGTATGCAAATACAAAAAAAGACATTATTTGTGTTTTAGTGATGAAGTCTGGGTTTCGGGATACAAACATCCCAAAATATCTTTGAGGAACTGGAGATAGTTATGCGACTTCTAGTCTGTAATAAATTCGTATCCTCTAGTTTATATATCTGAAAATTCAGAAGATCTTATTCCTTTAACTCCTTCTATATTTTTAATTGAGAGTCGAAATTTTATTACTAATGACATAGGCATGTTAGAGACCCAACATTTAAGAAAAAGGATAAGATAAAGAACTAAGCTACTGAAAGTTTTAAAACTTCATTCCCGAAAAGAATATTTGAGTTAATTAATTCAAAAATAAAATAAAAACTAAAACATTCACGAACCCCCTATTGGTGAAGTTATATTAAGCGGAGACGACGGTAAAAAACGTTTGAATAGGCCTTTGGCGAATAGTAGTAGATGTGTTAATCCTGTCGATACTGCTACGTTCAGTGGTGGCGAGGTGGTCGGCTGTACACAAGAAGAGAAGTGGTAGATGTTTTGCTAGGTCAAAAATTTCGTAATGTTAAAGTAAAAACACAGTCTGAAATTTCTCTTAGACCTGTGCAGCGAATTTTTTCCCTATAATTAAACATAAATGAAATATTTTCTCTCACAAAGAGTGAAAATAAGAGTATTTCAAATGAAACTACATGCAAGGGCGATTTTCCTCACGTATTCTCCGCCCCTGAAGCTACCGAATATAAATTTACTAAATCTGGCATATGTATCAAAGCTCCCAATAAGCTTGATTTATTCAACCAAATTATGTATGTTTTTTAGTTGCAGTAATCACTCAAAGAGGGGAGGATGTGAAGACCGTCCAAATTTAAAAACCAGTTGAAGTGAACGGACTGTCCTCGAGCCTGCTAGCTCTTGTTAATGTGAAATAAGCTTGCTAGCTGTTTTGTTTCGTCTAGCATTGTACATCGCCGTGTTGTGAGTGTGAATTGATAAAAATATGTTGTGTCTAAATTATATATTTTAAAATACAAGTGACTGTATTTGCTGCTGGATTTTATTATCTTTTTGCGTAAGAAATTGGTTATATTTAAAGGGCCTAATATATCGAAATACTTCTGAAACAAAATTAGATGCAACACGGATTTTATGTAAGGCTCGACGTGGGAAGAGCAAGACTGTTAGTTATGAGAGAGAGTTGAGAAAGGCGAGTTGACTTGAGAAAAAGTCTTTTCTTTTAGGCGCGCGCTCTAGCAAGAACTTTGTTGCTACTCGTAATTAGGGGATTTAATAGCGTTAATTTGCTATGTATTTGCAGTTTGCGTTGTATGAATTTAATGCTTTGTAGACAATAAAGTTTGCATTTTTATTTGCATTTTCGCATCGTTCTTGTGAGAATTTTCGTGACACTTTTTTATGTCAGAAGCTATATAGAATGAGGGGTGAAACAAAACTTTAATAAAAGAAAAAGTTTAGGAAATCCACAATAATCAATAAAAAAATAAATTCAATTTTTTCGCCAAAAATTAATTCTTTTGCGCAGTCCCCTGCCTAAGATATTCGATAAATATGGATTGAACGAATTTTATAAAAGAATTTTGTTGCAATCCTTATGTATTCAGATGTGTGTAAGTTGAAACATATTCTTTATACGGCCAAAATTTTACGATTATCCCTCTTCCTGATATAATTCGGGGAGAAAAAATGTTCGAATTCGAAAATGCTCGGATATTTTTGATTAGATAATGTACGAGCCTAACATCATTAAGAAATGATGTTATTATTTATGGCATTTTACAAGAACACTGACAGATCACGGAAATTTTATTAAAAATAAAATTAAGTTTTAGACACTTTATAACAAGTAAAATGTTAACTGGTTTGCAAGCTCTGAAGATGTTATATTATCTTTATACATTATATTAACCTTGAAGATGTCATTTAGAATATATGTAATCATACAAAATTCTATCATAGCAGTAAGTAAGTGTAAAATCGATTTCAGAATTTTCTCTTTATGGAAATTAAAAGTTAAGGACATTATGGACATTAAAGTAAAAAATTAAGGTGCTTGCGTATTAAACCGTCGATCTTTATCGCCAAATTTGAAGGCGTTGACAATGAGTTGCTAAACCGCCATTATTATTAAAAAAATTTGCAAATCTTAACTGTCGCCCGCCATTTTGATGGTTTCGCAGAAGATCACTAAGCGCTTTTTCTGTTCTGATTTTTTGACTCATTAAAATTTGGGATTTGCCTGCCAACGAAAAAGATGCAATGACGTATTTCCAAAGTTATGGAATTATTCCATCTAAAAATAGTGTCTGAATGGACATTAGATGAGTTTGTGTGAAAACGGACAAACAATGACGGTGTAATGCTCTGGACACCTAGGTAAATTGGCTCGAGGTGATTGGCGATCGTTGGCATATCGATGGTCTAATACGCAAGTACCAAAATTAAATAAGGGAGTAGAAAAATAATTCAAATATTAGCAAGTTATCGGCAACAAACGATATAGCATGTTAATTATATGAAGTCGCAGAATTTTTTTATGGAAATTTTTATATATTAAGATCATTTTTTTTAATTTTTACTTTACCAAGAAAATACATATAAAACAACTACATTATAGTTGATCATCCCGAAAAAGTAAAGCATCCAACATTCATATTCCTAACATTTCTCCTAAGAACCCTTGAGTTGAGTGCCAAGCAAACGTTTAACTTATGTAGCTTGATTTGAACGTTATAGAAATCGAAACAAATATCCACAACGGAGAGTCCATGATGAATTCTGGGGCACATCGGTGGAGGATTATTACCTGAAACATTATAAAAGAAATCATTTTTTTCATGATTAGTATGAAAGAATTCGCATGGATTAATTTAAAATAAGAAAAATGCGTTAAAAAAATTAAAATACATTTTTTTCTAAATGAGAAATAATTTTCTGATTCATGATGCGTAATTTTTTATAAAACTCGAACTTTTTATGAATACAATTACAAAAAAAAGGTAATTCAATAAAAAAAAGAAAAATAACCTTGCCCTAGTAACCTTGTAAAATAATTAAATGAATATGTATGTGGATACCTTGTAGATGTGTAGGGTAAATAATTCTATATAGAGTTCCCAAAATTTGTTCATACGTATTTACGATATGGGAGAGACTTCTCGAAATTTTAATTAAACGAAATTAAAGCTAAAAGGGAGTATTGTTTCTAGAGATAATTTTCGAAAATATTGTAGAACAAATATTATTTTTACGCCAACTTAAAATTTAAATAATTATCTTCCTAAAGATGACAATTTGGCTACTTTCTAATCTGAATAAACCTCACAAAATTTTATGTATAATTAGCAGAAATACTTTCCATTGTTTTAATATTATTAAAATTATTTTAATTGTTAATATAAATATAAAACTGCGTTTTCTCTTCTGTTGGAATTCTAAAGGAATTAATTTTACTTATATTTTCATATTGTCTGATTATATACCGTAACAAATTTTATTCTATTGCTTGTTACTTATGGCACTATTACAAGCCTGTTGTCAAATATCAGTGAATTTAAATCAAGTTTTTGCGCACTAGCTTCTGAGGATAAAGAGAAATTTTATATAAAATCCTGTGCTTGTGCATGCGACTGAACTCCTCCTAAACGGCTGGACCAATTTTTCAAACGATCCAGTTTATTTTCTTAATGTTTGATGCATTTAAAATTAAACATCATTAATTAACCAGTTTTTAGATTTTGAATTAAAATAAAACAAAATAAAGGAAATTTAAAATTTCTACTCTGCCTAGCGTTAGCCCAACTGGCGTAGAAAATTTACGCATTTGCATTACCATAACTGGTAGTGCAAATGCGTAAGTATGTGCATTGTTTTGACAATTGTGTTTAAACAGATACGGACTTGATTCTGGTTAATTGGTTAGCTGTTTTGCTTTACTTCAGATAAACACTGTAAATAAATAATTTTTAAGTCTGCTTTTGTAATTAAACGGTATTCCTGTGATATATTTTTAGTATATGCTTTTAGTTTTAAGTACATCCAATTTTAAATTGGTTTTTTTTCCTTGCTAACTAGGTTAGGCTTCTGTTTATTTTCTTAGTTTTAGATACATTTAAAATTAAACATTGTTAATTAATAGATCTGTTCATGATGAATCTGAGAATGTTGAAACATTCTTGATATTACATAAATAAAGAAAGATTTCTTTGGTGGCTTTAAGGTTTAAATGCATAGTGACACTATTTTCAGTACTCATATAAAAAAAAGAATTGTTTCAGTAAAAAATACGAAATTAATTGTAGTTTAATTATTTCCAGTTTTAATTTAAAGAATAAATTCTACAGGAGCTAACAGAAAATTAGAGAGATACAAAACACGTTGTGGCTTCAGGCCTTTATAATATGTGTGAATTATATGACTATTAAAATTTAAGCTATTAAAATAGTAGATACATTATACATATAATATTTTTTGTAATATTTTTATCGACTAATAATACATAATTTTTATCTAAAGGGAAGTTTATACAACCGTTTGTGGAGGAATGACTTTTCTTGTTAAAAAAATATATCTCCGTTTAATAACTTAGTGTCGCGTCTATGATCTTAAATGGCATAACAATCCAGTGCAGGAAGTACAAACAAATCATTTCGACCTTCAAATTGCACTACATCTACTTACACAGAAACATATGTTCGATACATATGTTTCTGTGTAAGTAGATGTAGTGTAATTTAAGCTTGGCTAGACTGGATTTAATTAGCTTTTGTGCATTTATTTACTTTGAAAAATAATTTTTGAAAGGAAAAAAAATTAATAAAAGCCATCTTTAAAAATAAACATTAATTATTTTACTAGGATGTCGATTATTCAATTTTTTTTAATAATAACTTATCTTTTAAACTTTTATCTATAATTAATTTTTTACTCGCATTCTGCACAAAGTGCCGCGGTGACCACTGAGTTAAAATTTAAATTGATCATAAAGTATTGTTATCGAAAACATTTAAGTGATCAAAATTTGAAAACATCAAGAAATATTATAGTTCAATTACAAGAATTCATCTTCACAAACATGAAACAAATAGTGTTCAATTAATAAACATAAGAATGTACACTCAAATACTTCAATTCTTACTATTCACTTTCCCTCATTTTTCTGCAGTGGGAAACATATTGACTTCTATAAATAAAAATGAATCGTGAAATGTGTTGCTAAGCGTAAAACTAGAGAACGGCTGGACCGATTCGGCTAAATATTTTTTTTAATAATTTCGTTAAGACACGAGGATAGTTTCTTATGGAGAGAAAAAATGAAAAAACTGCAATAAAAATAGTTAAAATAACACTTTTCTTACTTTTTCACCAAAAATCAACATTTCCTTTCCCCCACATCAAATGAGTAAGATAGCAGGAAGTAATAAATTTTGATTTGTTTAGAAAGAAATGCTCGATGTTAGTTGGTTTTCCTTTATAGAAAACAGGAAGTTTAAAAAAAAAGAAAATAGTTGCTTTTGCGCAGCTGATTATACTGAATAAAAACATTCTTCCAAACGGACGTGAATATCATTTTGTTCATTATTATTATTTGGTACTAGCCGCCTGTGGCGATCAGTCGGTTTGCCAGTATTAATGCTCGCTAAAGTTTGCTCGCTAATATTTTATGTAGCTGTGTCTCATAACAGGTTTTTCACCAAACTATTTTTAAACCAAACAAATTTTGATATAATTCATTTATAGTATTATTTATTATTATTTTCTTCAGATGATCTGTTCACTGTACTACTCATCTTTCTCTTTCTATCCGAGCAATGATTGTCCCGGCATTGATATTTTACTTAAATGGTGGAGAGAAAGGTCTAAAATTATTCTTTTTATAGAATATTGAGATTCAAATTTTCATAAATGTTAACACACTAAACAAAGACACAATTGGTTTTCAAGAGATGCAAAAGCTTAAAAACAGCTTGGAAAATGCCGCGCACAGAGGAAATAATGGTGACACACACACATCCTTCTTTTCTTTTCTTTTTTTTTCTATCCTTTTTTTTCTTCACTAATTTTGTTTCTACAAACCCTATTTTCACTTTGTTGTTCTTTTTTTTCTTCCCTGCCCAAATTTTATTTTGAGCAGGCATAGATTAAATATTCATACAGACTAATAATAAAAGCAACTATTTTCTTTCTTTTTTAAACATCCCGTTATCTATGAATGAAAACCAACTGACTTCGCGCATTTCTTTCTAAACAAATGATAATTTATTACTTCCTGCTATCTTACTCGGTGTGGGGGAAGAAAATGAAGATTTTTGGCGGGAAAATAAGAAAAATGTCGTTTTAACTATTTTCCTCGCAGTTTTCTCATTTTTTTCTCCCCATAAGAACCATCCTCGTGTCTTAAAGAAAATATTAAAATAAAAATTAGCCGAATCGGTCCAGCCGTTCTCTAGTTTTGCGCTTAGCAACGCATTTCGAGTTGCATTTTTATTAATATCGATAAGTTTCATTTTTTACTGTTTCTATTGGTTGTGTTCTGATATAAAGTTATTTTTTGTTGTTCTTAAAGATAAAAATTCTTTTTTATATATAAACGCGGTATGAAGAGCTCTTAATGTGTGTATTTTATTCTTGGAAGGATTTATGTATTAAACGATTCTTTTTATTTTCTGTGTTTAGTCTGTATGGATATTTAATCTGTGCCTGCCCAAAATAAAGTCTGGGCAGGGAAGGGAAAAAATGGTTTGTAGAAAGAAAAGCAATGAAGAAAAAAAGGATAGAAAAAAAAAAGAAAAGAAGAGTGTGTGTGTCACCAATTCCTCTGCGTTGGGCATTTTCCTAGCTGTTTTTAAATTTTCGTTTCTCTCGAAAACTAATTGTGTCTTTATTTGTGTAGTGACTCATTTAGAATCATGCCACCTAGAAGACGCGGGCGTGTAAATTTGGGTCGTCGAACTCAAAATATATAAAAATATAATAACTGTTTCCAAATGACTTCCTTTGTTTCAACAAATATATTTCGCGGCAATTTCATGCCAACTTTTAAGGTAACAAGACTTTTTTTTTAATTTTTATCATGTCAGAACATGTTGTTTTTGGGAGGAAGTTATTTGCGTCAATATAAATCCGTAGGCGAAAAATAAAAATTTTATTAACTGCACGAACATCTCAAAAAGTCAGTATTTAATGATATGTTGTCATTGCATTTACAAAAGCTCTGACTTTTAAAAAAGTTAATGACTACAGTAAATAAAACCTAGAAAAATGTCATTTTGAACACGTGATTATAAGAAATGAAATAAATAGGAAATATTATATTTTTTAGACACTCAATGCGAGCGGCATTCGGCCATTTCGTTAAAATTTGGTGACTTACTATTTTTTGGCAAAAACGGCTACATATCAAAAATGTTCCATTGTGCGTTATTGTAATTAAATTGTATTTGCAATATCTATATATTTTTCATATATACTTATAGTGATATATTTCCATGAGCAAATAATTTAGAATTCAAATTTTCTCAAATTTCTTTGGCGATTGTTCGTTTGCGTACGAAACTATAAGGAAAATCCTTATAGTTTTAGGTAATTTCCTTCCCGCCCAAGCTAAAGCGGTTAGATATATGTTTTCAACTGTTATTTCAAACGATTCTGTTTATTTTCGTTATGTTTGATACATTTAAAATTAATAATTGTAAATTAATAGGTCTTTCGATTCCTTCAGAAGTCCTTTTGAATAAAAATAAAACAGATTAATTGAAATTAACCAACTGGTTTTACCCCAACTGGTGTTTAAAATTCGCGTCTCATGCATACGGTTTGCTAACATTTTACATTATGATTAGACTGTCAATTCTCAAATATACACATCAAGATTTCCACGCGTACGAAGTCGCGGGTAAAAGCTAGTTAATTTATAAAAATTACAACAATATAGTGGGCATATTTATAACCATGCGAATTAAACTTGCCTGACAGTGCACTGTCATAAATTATTATACCGTTGGCCATCAACTTCAGCTTGAGTTTCGTTTCCTTGCCAACATATGTGAGCTCAATGCAAACTGTAAAAATAAAAATGTAACTATCGGTATTCTAACAAACCAAGAACGCTTAATCTCAAAATCTCTCTTATGTATCTGAAAAATAATTCAAACGTCATTAAATTATTATTCATCCGACGTATATATAATTCTTTAGTTGAAGTTGTTCGATCATTACCAAAAATGAAAAGGGAATATTAACCCTTCGCACTGATGGTGCCTTTGACTCACCATTCAAGATTGTGCATTATTTTGACTTTTTATTTTATTTTTCAAATTTAATTTTTAAAAACACCCACATAATGTTTAAAAGGTGTAGATTAATTCTTCAAGGAAATTCGACTTTAAAGAATTGTGTATATTTGTTTTTCATGGCAATAAACAAATCTTTGTATTAGGTGAATAATTTTGCATCTAATTACTTTTCGGAATGCAAAGGGTTAAATTTAGAAAAAAGGCTTATTAAAGGTGTTACTAAAAATATGTGAAAATTCTTCCATATTTGTAAAAATAATTTTGCAGATGAATGGTCGAAAAGAAGAAATTTTGAAATTTTAACTTTTATTTCATTTTATTAACTTTTATTTAATTTGTACAAAAAATGGCGATAGTAAATGGACGTCTGTTTAAATTACAAAGTGGCAGAAATTTATCCCTTGAGTTATTTTACTAGGAAATTCTGATGGAGATAAAAAAAATTCCCTATCAGAATCTCTTAGTAGACTTAGTAGGACATGTAGATTTAGTCAATGAAATTTTAGATATCTTTGAAAAATATGTGCAAGTATTAGGAATTTTTATCCCTTCACTTGGAATGTGAGAAAATGCGTAAGTCATCAATATTCTTGAGTGTGTGTAAAAAATAATTAAAATTAATTGATTTTATTAATTAATTAATAAAATAAAATGACGTTAAATATGTCAATAATATAAGCATTTACTATATGCAATTATTTTTTAATTCTTTCATTTATGTTTTATTTAAAACCATCTGCTCCCTAAAAATTAAGGATTGAAGTTTAAAATGTGCTTATGCTTAAGTTTTTTCCCCTTTTATATTTTCTATGTATAAAACCGATCTTACATATTGCCTGTTATTTTTCAGTTTATAATTATGTATTAATGATGCTAAGGAGTTAGATTCAAAAATTATTTTTGTTTTTCAAAATAATCTAGAGTAATTTCTGTGTAAGGAACTTTATATAATCCAAAATAACAATGGATATATAAAAAGTGCATAAAATTATCTTAAATGGATATTAAAAAAACTTGCATATTCACCCTTTTTTAACAGTCTCAATTCTTGAATATGTTGAAGTTTCCTGCAACATTTTACGTCTGTAAGGTTTTTAAATTGACACTCAAAAGGAAGGGTATCTAGTTTTGTTTCAGAATCCTGATTTAAATCTGAAATGATTAGTCAAAAGCAACAAAAACTTCATAAAACTATATATATATATATATATCTAATATATAAAATTCTCGTGTCACAGTTTTCGTTGCCATACTCCTCCGAAACGGCTTGACCGATTTTGATGAAATTTTTTGTGCTTATCCGGTATCTATGAGAATCGGCCAACATCTATTTTTCATCCCGAAATATCAATTAGTTCAGGAGAAATTAATTAAAACCCCTTAATTTCTGTGAAATTAAAACCTGTAAAGTTACTTTCCGAGTGAAATCCGGCCTTCCGGAGAAGCGATCGCTCATGAGTACCTTTTCGTCCAGTAAAACCGCGTTTTTAAAATTGCCATCGTTACGCGTCCGTTCAACTTATACTCAATATCGCAGTGGAATCGGATGGACTTTTTATCGTAGACCACGGAGATATAGTTTATTTTACGAAATGTCGACGCAAAAATTAAATATCGATTTTTTTAAAAAAGGCCCATTTTGGCGGGTCTATTTCTTGAACGGCCCTGTAAAATAGACGCTTAGCTGGAAAAATACAGAAAATATGTTTCCTGAAAGGCAATACGATATAGTATTCTGCAATATAATTTAAAAAATCGAATTTTTAAAACTGAATTTTTGACGAATTTTTTAACGAAGAGGCAAAATTTCGCTTTAATATTGAATTACGCCGAAACTTTTCAAGATAACTCAATCAAATTTTTTTTACATAAAATTCGATAAATTTTTCAAAATCGTGTGAAAGATTGAAAAAATCTGATAGAAAATTGCGCATTTAAAAATTATTTTGTCGTTTATTGGGTTTCCCTCTTCAACATTGCAAATCTAATCCATTGATAAATAAAAATGAGACTAAATTTTTTTTTTGTATAATTTGGCATTGCTTTGGCACACCCTGATCAATTTTGAAAACAATCCTGCAAAAATTACGCGTCTTAGGAATTCATTCCAGTTTTTCCACCTCGCATACTTCACCTGAAAGTTGGGACACCAGTAATGCAACTACGAAACCTTCCTCCACCTAAATTATGCTATGACACCAGACTACGAATGACTAGACTTAATAAGTATGTAATCGAAGCTACGATTATTACTGGATGTGCTCGAGGAGTGTTGGTTTTAATACCCCGCAGTCCACTAATTCCGTCGGGCTATCCTTTTGAATTTAGAAGAGTGCAGTTTCCCGTAAATGTTTGCTTTGCAATAACCGTTAATAAGTCACAAGGACAGAAATTAAAAGTAGCAGGGATCAATTTAAGAAGAGAATGTTTTTCAAACAGCCAATTTTATGTAGCTTTCTCCCGAGTCAGTTCATCTAGCAGCTTAATGAATTTATCAACAGAAAAAAAAAAACTCCAAAAAATGTTGTATACAAAGAAGTTCTTGCTTAAACACAGGTATAACAATAAAATGTAGATGGCCTGCGTTTGAAAAGAAAATAACTACTTTAAAAGCATCCTTAAGGATCGGTAAGGACAAGGGCATATATATAAGGAATCCAGGGGCGCCGGGACCCTCCCAAAATTAGGAAAAAATTATAGACAATAAGTAATTATTATAGAGGAATTTCGTAACTAAGTGCACGTAGCACTGTTATCCCCCACTAATTACATTACCCGAGCAATGCCGGGTACGGGAATGCTAGATTAAATGCTAAATTAAAATGCAATTATATGTGGCATGCTCTCGAGTGGGTAAACCATCCAGTTTGTTTGTGTTAGCTAAAGATTGACTAACAAAAAATATTGTTCACGCTATAGCATTAAGAGATTGATATTGTTTAATAGTTTTACTGTCGTTATTGTTTAATTAATGATATTTAATTTTAAGGAATAAATTATAATAACCTAAAAATAATGTTTGCCTTTTGTTATTTTTATATTCCCTCATTGTTCACAGCGCTCCATGCTTATTTCACGCATATACCACATTCTTACATAAATACAATATACACATTTTAACATACATACTTACAATAAGTAAGCTATTTTTTGTCTACACTAGAAATTACTAGGAAATTATTTATATGGCAAAACAACGTTTGCCGGGTCAGCTAGTATATATTATATATATATATATATATATATATATATATATATATATATATATATATATATAATAGAATAGAATAAATTGAGACTGATCTTCGTTTATCGATCATATAATATTGAATCCCAAGAATCATTTTACTTTTATTAAACTTAAGGAACATGGTTCGAATACTCATGCACACAAATAGTATGTGATTTAGTCTCCACACATTAATGTATCTGATTTTTTTAAATTGGGAAGGTAAAACAAAAGATATGAATCTAATTTATGCTTGTGCTAATTTGTGCTTAGCTCACATTACATCTTGTTTTATAACAATACGAAATTATACTTTGGATTTTATTATATTTTGAATCGTACATTGGATTTTAAATCACGGTCCATTGAAGATGAAAATTTCTCCATTTTCAAACATCCATATACCATAAGAAAGTTGTTTGATTTGTATCGCTCGATCTAATTTGCATCAGACACAAACACCAAAGATTTTTCAGTGGATTGGGGTTTCAATTTTCAAATCCTCTGATTAAAACTGATACATTAATAATTCACAGGGAGAGGGACAATTTTATTCATATTATAATGGAACATTTTATTTATAGATCTCAGTTTATCATACAAACTTCGTAAGAAATCCGATGAGGATATCTTGTTTGAATGTACAACATAATTATTTGTAAAAATTTCTGTTTAGTTGGGAGGTTTAAATTTCTGTAAATTATCGAAATTGTACATATTTCTTACTCCAAATTTTCATTTTTCAAGTCAAATTAATTGAGAAGTTTGCATATAAATTTTAGAAAATGCATTGCAAATTCATTTCAAAATATGAAAAATAAAGGAAATGAAAAGCAACAGTATATACTGACAACACTGAGAATCCAGAAAACTAACATCTCTAACTGTTGTCTAAATTTCAGTTTTTTATAAGCACAGTTGCTTAAGTTTTACTCATGAAACCAGAACGAAAGCATTTAGACAAATGAGATGACGGAAAAACTTTATTTAGATGTCTTTGATCTTAAAATATTCTAGCTGTCAGAAACAAATATGAAATGCTGAGTTAAAAAAATTAAGAACTGTAGTTTTACATAGCTTATAGAAAATTTTTGAATTCTTAATTTTCTATATTAGGATTTCTCGGAATCTTATTATCTCAGGTAGATGCAATATGTACTTTACATACATAAAAAATAAAAGCTATGTTAATAAGAATGTTTCAATTGTTTCGAATTGGGAGAACTTAAAAAAAAACAATTTACTTTTTCTAAATTACTTTTAATACTTATGTATTCCAGGAGCTCACAATCACTTTATGTGACTCTTTATATCAATTTCAATTAATATTTATTCTTTAAAAAATGAAAAATCTGTCTCTAATATATATATAATAATAATATAAAAGAATATTATGTATAGCTTATAACTAAGTCAGTTAAGGAAATTGGAATAAAAATTCTCACTCACCTATTCCAGCGTTTACTTGGAACTGAAAGTAAAATATATTTCGTTTCAGAACATTATATGCGTACTTTGAAAATTCACGTTATCAATTCATTAATCACTTTCTTCAACTACAATTTACAAAGAAAATTAAGATATGAATAGATGGAATTTTTATAAATCTTGTATATATTTATCATTTAAATAACAATATTTTTTGATTGAGATTTTTGTCGACATTTTTATTCTTTCTGTAATGATATCATTTTTATGATATCGCTATAATTTATGCATATTTTGTACTCATTTGTGTCGATATCAGTTTTATGCCATGCCACATGTAAAATAAAAAAATCCTCATTTTCAAAAGATTTAGGAGAGACAACATTGCATTAATTAATAATAAAATTAAATAATTTTTTTTATTTGGAACCTTTTCAAATAAATTATATCAAAGAATTTAGTATATCTGCATAAGCAAAAATTAGACTCGTCAGAAAAATTTGATCTTGGATATAAGCTTTGAATGGATCTGATACAAAATTTAATATTTGACAAGTTTAAACAAACAAATATTTTGATATCAATTGCATCAAATAAATTTCTTTACGGTTAAACTAATATTTTTATTCATCGATGCAAATTGGATGTCTCAAATTTCTTACTACACTCGTATATAACTGGTATTATACAACAAAAAGAAAAATGAAATCAACGATCGCAAATTTCAAGTTATCATGTTAGAGCATTATTATTTTTTTAAGTCTTTATACGTCTCAATCAATATAAGTCATTAACCAGTTTAAATCGGTTTCAAACAATCACGAGACTTAGTTACAAAGTTTTGAAACTCGACCGCTTTTCAGATGAGCAAAATCTATCGTTTTTCTAAATATCGACGCATTTGTAGTCTGGTACACTCGTGATTGTTTTTGTGGCGGTGCTATTAAAGTGAATTGAAATGAACTATAAATCTGTACCATAAATATTGTGGCGTCGACTGCTGATTGTCTTTTATACCTTTCGTTTTCTCATCTAAAACGACCACCGGCTGTGGTGGAGTCTCGTTTTTTTTTAATAAAGATATTGCAATTTTTACCAATTTTCTCCAATTGATTGTAAAGAATTTTCTAAGGCACAATTAATCGGTAAGGAACTTCTTGGATTAAATTCTTGTAATAAATCATTAGAATTGAATGTTGCCAAGGTTCCAAGCATGGACTCAGAACTCTTGTGTGACGTTTCTAAAGAAAAATGCCGTCCATCTGCTCCTCCAGAGTTTCGGCGAAAAATGTTTGAGACTCTTCACTGCTTATTTCATCCTGGTGTAGGAACTACCGTAAAGTTGATTGGAAAACGTTGCGTGTGACGTGGAAAACGTTCGGCTTAACTATAAGAAGAGCGTTGCTGTGTAGCATGCCAAAAAAGTAAAGTACAAAGACATGTGGTAAGTTCTCCTGTTACATATCCTTTACCTCGTCGAAGACTTGATCATGTTCATATTGACTTGATGGGACCTCTCCTTCCATCTCGAGGTTATACTTATTGTTTTACATGTGTGGATCGTTTTTCACGCTGACCAGAAGTTATACCTCTACAGGACTTAAAAGCAGAGACGGCTGCTTTTTTTTTTTTTTTTTTACTGGATCTCTACATTTGGCATTTCTGAGATTGAGTAACTTAATCCATGAATTTACCAATCTTCTTGGTATTAAGCTTATACATACCACACCTTACCAGCGCCATTCAAATAGATGGGTAGAGAGGTTACTCAGGCAAATAGAGTGCGATTCGTGCTCATTAAACTGACTAATGGGCTTTAGTTCTACTTTCAATTTTGCTGGACATTCGAGCATAGGCAGAGGAACCTTTGCAGTGTGTTGTGTTCTGTTGCTGAGATAATATAGGGTACATCTTTAACATTTCCCAGATAATCTTTTTCTAATTCTAAGAATTTAGTTAACAATGACTTCCTTGAGACGTTGCAACGCAAATTTAGGGCTTTACGACCTACTCCTGCCTCGAAACATAGCAGGGAAAATATTTTTGTGTTTAAAGAACTTAATAATTGTACTCATCTTTTTCTTCGGCTGGATAGATTAAAGAGATCTCTTGTTCCTCCATATAGTGTACCGCATCTAGTGCTATCTAGGTCTCCAAAGTACTTCACGATTCAAATTGGATCACGTAAGCAAACGCTCATTATAGACAGATTGAAGCTGGCACTTCCGCTAATTGAAATATAGATCAACCTCGTGAGGTTTTCTGTATGACCGTCTTCCAGATTGCGTTGGGAAGCCCTGTGTCGGCGCTATTAAAATGAATTGAAATGAGCTACTTATAAATCTGGACCCTAAATATTGTGGCGTCGACTGCTGATTGTCTTTTATACCTTCGTTTTCTCATCTAAAACAACCGCCGGCTGTGGTAGAGTCTAATGTTTTGTTAATAAAGATTGTGTGATTTTTATAAGTGCAGTTCATGTTTCCTATTCATATTCAAACCCCGAGCTCAGCAACTGATTAAACTATAGTTCCGAATCGATTTAAATTGGTTAATGGCTTAAATTAATTTAGATAATTCTAAGAATTCAAAGAATGAGTAATATGAAAATTAAGTTGTAACTTTAGTTGACGATAAATCGCCAAATGTTAGAATTAATCAACATTCTGTATTATTTTCTAATAACTTTAAAAGCGAAAAATGGATACCTCAAAAGTTGTTGCCTACGCATTTTGAGGCTTCAAAAATCTTAAACCAAAACAAGTTAATGTTCTCACATGATTAAAAAAACCCATTTCAAATGCTTTTGGATTATGTCTTTTTCAAGTCCTACTATTAGCTTACTCTCTCTCTCTCTCTCTCTC
>JAOUZG010031916.1:1649382-1682860 GCA_026289955.1 Argiope argentata | reverse complement strand
ATATATATTCAAATTTTTAATATTGAATAAAAATACTTTTTATTTATCCGCTCAAGCTCAAATACATTTTTTAAAGCTTGTAATGGATGTTGCTTGATACTATTACAGTCTTTTCAAACATGACTTCCTTAATTAAATTTAATTAATTTTTAATACTTTAAATAGAGTTTTAGCAGTTTGTAATGATAATTGAAATCTACAGTCAATAGCTCAATCGGTAAAATGCAAGGATTTCATTATTTTTCACGTGAAGGTGAAGAATGCTATTTCAATTCTTGCGAAAATCAATATTTTTTATAAATTATTTATATTAATTTTAATTAGTGAATAGATTAAAATTTAAAAAAATGTTTTTGGCCGAAGTAGGAATTGATTTTTTATATATTACTTGTTTCCCTTACAAATTTTATTTATCTATTTTATGACCATATTTCTATCCAGAAAGTAAATATATTTGGTTAGTAAAGGTTTGATCATTTCTCGTTTCAAATTAAAATTTTAAGTGAGATGATAAATAGAGAGCGCAGGGAAAAAAAGTAGCTCAATGTACATAACAATTTCACGACGTTTAAAATAATATGTTATACAACTTCAAATTTTAGAATATTTTGGTGTTAAAAACCAGTAAGATCAAGCTTTGCATGGAAATGTAATTGAAACTTTTCAATAACATGGTAATAGTAAATGACTGGTTAATCGTCAAAAGTTGTTCATTAATAAACAGTTCAATTTTTAGTAATATATTCGGTACCCATAAAAAATAAATGAAAATTATTTAAACTGAATAATACCATAACTCGTATTTACACAGGTTTGTTTCATTTGTCTCTTAAAGACGTTAGCAGTGTTCAGCAGATATCTGATTAATAAAAGTTCGATGTTACTTATCAATTAAGTTAAATTATTTATATATGATAGTAATTATTCTATAAAATGAACGTATCTAGATTATTTTACATTAATTTAATATTTTTAATTAATAATATATTTTAATAGAAATAATTTTTAGTAAAATTTTTAAGATTAAGCAAAGTTAAAAATTAGATATCAGTTCTTGCTTCCTCTAACCCTTGTGTTTCAAAAACGAAAAATTTTCATCTTATTTAGGGAAAAAATTTCACTCACCTTTATATCAATTGAATAACTCTGCTTAAAATTTAGAACTAATATTACTAAAAGATAAAACATCGTGTTTTATTGCAAGACTACAGCAATAGGAATTCCATCAATTTTAAATTGTCATTTATTTAACACAATGAAAATGCGATTAAGAGAATAAATATCCTGAAGTTTTATTTGATGTAAATCCCTGACAGTCAATTAATCAAATTTTTTTGACATTTTTAAAGGGTTCTTTTATTTATCCATCATTGTAAACTAAAAGACAAAGGTGAATTGTATCCAATTAAAACATTAATTTATATGCAGTATAATATGTCATTGAATTCGAATAAAATAATAGTAATGATAGCAACGAACGTGTCAATTACAGAGAATCAATTATTATTTCTCAGTTGAAGCAGAGATAGTTTTTGTTGAAAAAAATTTCAGGATCGGATTGTCAAATGCAATTTTAACAACTAATAAAAGATCTCTTGAATTAGAATTTCTGAGAGCTTACAATTTTTTTATGGAATTGCGACGCTTATTTAATTTTGTATTCGCCTTTTTCTTTAAAATGATCATGTGCTCGAACATTCACATTGGAACCAAGTATCTTTTAAAATTAAGAAAATTGCTCTTAAACTGTAATGTGCTGTAAACCGTATACAGTCTGAAATTTTTATCATGTCAGAACATGATGTTATTTTGAAAATGAGGTTTGTGTCATCACCAAAAATCCGTAGGCGAAAAATAAAAAAAGATTACAATGAAATCTGCTGTGCATATTTCAGTGTATCATGTCAGAACATAATTTCTTGAACGGCCATTTCTTGCTCGTGCAAGTGAAATGATATTTTTATTCATTTTAATTGTTTCATTGAATGAGTCACTTTACTATTCAAACGATCAAAGAAGCTTTGTCTCCCATGTATTGTTAAAAAAAATATCCCAGTTCCTATTTATTTCATATAATCATGTGCTCAAAAATGACATTTTTCTAGTTTTTATTTGCTGTAGTCATTAACTTATTTTCTTTTAAAATCAGAGCTTTTGTAAATGCAATGGTAACGCGTTGTTAAAAGATGATTTTTTCAGATGCTCCTGTAAATAATAAAATTCTTATTTTTTTGTCTACGGATTTTTGTTGACGTCAAAAACCTCACCCCAAGAACGACATGTTCTGACATGATAAAAAACAGTAGGCGAAAAATAAAACAATTGGCGCATTTCTTGTAACTTCCGTGTATCTGATAGGAGTTAACTGTAGACATGATGTACTTGCAACAATATTCTCATTAGTGTGCATAATCTGCTACGGTATAGCAAGATTCTGTAAGTTGATGGGTGTGGTGATAGAAATGTGAGATATCAAACGAATTTATTTTGATAAGGAGAAGTCATAAATCAAAGTTTGTCAGATCAGGTTATTTTTCTTATTCATAAAAAACAATGTAATATATATTAATGACGAAAAGGAAGCAAAGGGAAAGAATGCAACTTTCTTTCGCTTCAACACAATCGTATTTATTACAGTATTATTTTTTCCACGATCCACTTTCTCATTAAGTAAGCACTTTAATTTATCTGATTTGCAAGACTCAAGAGATTGTATCCACATAATTTGCATCCAATTCGACTGAATTAGTCAGAAATGAATGTTGTGAACAGTACGTTTTATAAAGTGAAGGTGAAAATTCATTAAAAATTATCAAGTTGCTGAAATGTATTCCAAAATTCTTTTAAAATGTCTCCATTTAAAAATTATTCGTTATGAACCTTGTTTCTTACAAGAGTAAGAAACAATGCTCGTTTAACTTTTTGCTATAATATATTTGGAAAGGAAAGTACAGAAAAAAGGACAAGTTAACTTATATCTTCAAATAACTTTATTATTTAAAATTTTTCAAATATGTTCTTACAAAGTATATAAATATTAAATGTCTTTTTTATATCATTTTAATAAAAGAAATAAATGTAGAATTTTTTTTCAATAGTATCTACATTTGTATTCCATGCAATCTGCAAGTATTTTCTCCCAATTTGCTAATTTCAAAACCTAGCTTCAAAGCAAAGAGAAATATCATATGTACTCTTCCCACAATTCCAGAAGACCTGTTCCTGCAAATTTTTCTCTGAATTTTTGGTCTTGTCTGGCACTTTGAGCTGGGGAAAAATTATTTTTCCAATCTCCTACAATACCTGAAAGAAATAATTCATAAAAAATTCATATCAGAGAAAAATTTGAGAGTATTTAATCCTTCATTTGACATGGTTGCTCAAAAGTAATATTTCATACGACTTTAAATGCAAAGTAGATGTAAACATGCTTTCGTACAACAATTTCTGGATAATAATAAAAATGAATTTCTGATGATTAATTAATTAAAAAATTTACAACATGTAAAGATATTATACATATACTATTTAATTAGTATGGGCTCTCCAAATGATTTTACTATTTTCATCATTTGTCAATGAAAAGGTGAAAAAGAAAATGTTTCTCGCCATTTGTGGAGCCTTAGACTTTAAAGTATGGTACAACTGAGATGCGAAAATCGAAGACAGAATATTATGAGTTTTATTATCTGCCTGTGGTGTAAATAATAACAGTAGGATTGCTTGAGGTGTAATTCGAATATACAGAAACCAAACCCGCCTAAAACCAGGTTCCGACGGCCTGTGACTTTTATGGATATGGTCAAAAATCTGTGAATTGACCCGTTATATTACTACAATGCTCTCGGTCGTATAACGACAATATAATTATACCCATATCTCGATTATATTACCACAAATCGATCACGGGCTGGTAAACGTTGATAGAGAGCTTTCTGCAAATTGTCGGTAAAATAAACAGACATCAAAGAACCCTGGAAAACCACAAGAGGAGAAAGAGGACAAAATGTGTCATACTCAAATCGGCTATAGATCGTTGGATTTTGACAACTCGAGGCCACAGGCGCTAAATTATTCTGAGGCTCACTTCTAGGTAAACTGTATTGATAATTAGAAAGTTAAGTGAACTAAACTTATTTGCAGTTTTAAATTCATCTTTATGCTTATTTTGTTTTTTTATATGTATATCAAATTAATAAAGTTGCTACCTTTTATTTTCATTTTTTATTCTATTTTGATAGTATAAAATGATGCATATTTTCAAAATTGGATGGACATTACAGTGACCAAATATTCAAATTTTGAAATTGAAAACTTATTTTTGACATACAACATTTTTAATTTTACTTATGTAAGTTTTAAAAAGCCTAATTTTTTTTAATTAGAAAAATGGTTTGAATTCTTAAATTACCAATTTTTTTATGAATTATAACTATTTTTATAGTAAATCAAAAATTGTTGAGAAAAAATATTCCTATTTCTATTCCTTCCCAATAAGAATAAAAGAGTCAACGTCTCCTATCCCGTTAACTGAATGGTATTTTTCATTCGATTGCATATTTGTAAGTTTTTTAAAAATTTAAATGAGAAAAAAAAAGAACTTGGGAACACAGATATTCAAGATAAAGAAACCTAGCAAATCCTTCTTGAATATGAGAGTAAAAAAAGAAATGTGCCAACACTGAATAAGCTGTTAATAAAGGTAATTCTGGTTATGATTCGTCATCAAGGAAATAGATTGATGCCTATCTTTTTTTTTTGTTGTTGTAATAAGCCATAAAGGATGCATGCATTATAAAATTTCCACTTCGTACTTTAGCTGTCACCTTTACAGGATCTAATATTTCATCTAAGACGAAAACTCACCTTTCCGAATAAATGGCAATTTTGAATTGTCATCTGTTTCCGGTCTCTCATCTGAAAGCAGCACGGCTTTCAAGCCAACCGGAATATCTTCATTACTTAGCACCGTTTCCTTGGGTATTCTCCTCATTTCATCAATGAGTTTGTTCAGGTACTCCTTCATGAAATCGAAACTGCTGTGTTGAATCACATCTCGAAGTATTTTTTCGTCCTTCTCCAATTTTTCCTACAGAAATTGAATTCATTAGGGCATGTTGTTTCATTAAATTATAGAACATGCCTCTTTTGTGTCTGATTTCTGATATCCCCCCCCAAAAAAAGAACTAAAACTACATTTTCGAAAGGTATAATTCTTTAAAAAAAAGAATGGAAAGACTATTTTCTATGAAATTGCCAATTCCATATCTATTAAAAATCAAACTAAAATTTCAAAAAAGATCTGATTGACTGCACAGAAATCTTCTAATGCAATTTCTTTTGGTTTGATTTGTTTCAAATTTTTAAACTGAAACAAATCAATTTAATCTTGTATTCACTTTTCAATGTGCTCAAATTTCGAATTTTTATGCATTTTTGGTGGTAATGCACTATTTTAATGTTTTCAAAACTTAATTATCAGTTCAATTATTAATTTAATTATGTTCCTCACTCCTGGGGCTATCTCATACAGAATTTGTGAAAAATTGATTTCAAAAAATTACAATTTTTATAATGAATTATAATCAAAGATTAAAAAGTAACAAATCATTAAAATAAATAGTTATTTCTGCTTTTTATAACACTTATAAAAGTTTGTTTTTAAAATTTTTATAACCCTTATAAAAGTTTGTTTTTAAAATTAAAAATGCCCACAAAATACTTACAGAAATAACTATTTCTATTTCGAAATAAATAATTGTTTATAAGAAACTTCTTTGTAACTTCATTCAAACATTATCGAGTAGCTGAACATCGATATATTCAAATGAATTTTCAGTTTGTCTATTTCTATTTTTTAATAAGAATGAAATTTACTGTATTTATTTAAAAAGAACATACGCTCCGAATTCGGCAGTTTGGTGTTTAATGTTTTTAGCATTATCGAAATAATCATAAATATATACTGTTTTTATTATTTCACGCTTAATGGCGAGTTTTGAATATTATTTAAAATTAAGAGGTGTAACTGATTTCGAGACTTAAACATTTGATAGTTTTGGATAAATTATTCCAAACGCTGTATAAAGAAACAGCAAATCATATCAATTGGTTTACACCTCTCGAGTTAGGAAAAGAATGCGATCTGTATTTTGTTTCCAAAGGCCTAATCATAAATGAGACGAGAAAAGGGCTAAATTATAGCAATAAATTTAAACCGGCATCTAGAGTATTTTTCAGAGAGGTGAAAAATAAAAAATGTGATTTATGTCAAAAGAATGAGAATCATCCGTTATATGCTTGTCCTCAATTTAAGAGACTTTCGGTTCTTGAACGCGTAGAGGTAGTAAAAAATAAAAACATGAATTAAATGCTTATCGCCTAATTGTAGCGTTAAAAAGTGTTCATATAGGAATTGTTTTTGTGGCAAAGCTCACAATAAATTAATTCAGTTTGCGAAAGAAGCAAAAAATGTTTCGTCTACGAATGTAGAAACCGCAGAAGTCATGAATAATTCGCAAACGGGGGGGGAAACCAATTTGATCCAACCTCTGCTTCCCCCAATGAATGGAGTTCGCCTTTCGTTGCAACTAATCTAATCGTAAATTAAAATGTAGTTTTGTCTACTGTAAGATGTTTAATAAAAGATAGATATTCGTAGTGGCAGGAAGTAAGTGCCTTTTGGATAACGGCTCACAATGTTCTCTCATGAATCAGGATTGTATGCAGAGGCTTCAAATTAAAAGTGAAAAAATAAATAAATCTATTTCCTGTATTAATAATGCCTCGCTAGTAGTTAATCGCAGAGTTACAGCAACTGTGGCTAATAAAAATAAAGATTTCGAAAGAAATATTTCCATGTTAGTAGTATCAAAAATAACGTATTTAATATCAAATAGGATGATTTGTACGAGCGAAAAGATTCAAGAATCAATTGAGCTTGCGGATCCTGATTTTAATATTCCGGGGAAAATATATTTTTTAATTAGAGCCGAGTACTTTAATGATATAATAAAGCCTGGAAAGTTAAATTCTAAAAATGAGAATTTGACGTTGCAGGACTCCGTATTTGGGTATATTGTTGCAGGTAGTTTCGAGTTCAGATAAATTAAATTCTAACTATTGCGGTTTAATATGTGAGGCAGAAGAATTAAATTCAAACTGAAGAAAATTTTGGGAGATTGAGGAAATAGATAACGAAATACCTAAAAGCAAAGAAAATGATATTTGTGAGGAGCATTATGCGCGAACGCATAGAAGAGATGAGACAGGAAATATATACTGTTGCGATGCCATTTAAAGAGCACGGGTCTTGTCTAGGGAATTCCAAGGATATTGCTCTAAAACGATTCGAGTCGCTGTGGACTCAACTGTCTAGAAACCAAAAATATAAAAAAATGTATTCTAGACTTTCTGAAAGAGTATGAGGAATTAGGCCACATGATCAAGATACGAGATGCAAGTGTTGAACCTGAAGTGACATATATTATGTGCCTCATCACGGCATTTACAGTTCTGAAGAAACGACAACTAAACTACGTATCGTATTCTGTGTCCACCTTGACTACTGGTGGAAAATCGCTCGACTCAATTCAGTATAATGGAGGAATAGTGCAGAGGGATTTATTTTCCATCATGGTTAGGCTTCTTAAATATGTATATGCCTTCACAGCGGACATAAAGAAAATGTACAGAATGATCTGGATTCACCCAAGCCAGAGGAAGTTACAGAGCTTTCTATGGAAAGAAAATGAGGAGGAGCTTGTGAAAACTTACGAACTAAACACTGTGACGTATGGAACGGTGAGTGCACCATTTTTAGCAACTCCTACGTTGAGACAAACAGCGATTAAAGAGGGAGAAAATTATCCTCTTGCTTCATCTGTCATTGAAGATGACATTTATATGGATGACGTGTTAACCGGTTCCGATAATCTAGTTACTGCCAAAGAACTTCAAATGCAGTTAATTGATATCTTGAAAAATTCTGGCATGCAACTGCTTAAGTAGCATAGTAATTGTGAAGAGTTAGTGTCAGGAGGTAGTGAAGAAATCTATAATTTTACATACTCCGAGGAAACGCAAGTTTTAGGAGTTTCCTGGAATACCAAAAGAGACAGCCTTTATTTTAAAGTCGATTTCAAATCGTCTCAAGGGAAGAACTGTCGAGTAACAAAATGGTCCGTTTTATCAACTATTGCCAGACTTTTCGACCCTCATTGATTACTAGGATCTGTAGTCACTTATTAGTGTATCCACCAGGGTGGCGAGATCCAACTACCACGTGGGAAGCCTCTCTCCCTTATTTACAGGTACCCTCCGGGAAGAATAGATTGCCGTGAAAGATAACTTGAGATTAGAAGATCCTTGTACACAATAAGCAGAAAAAGCAGGAAACTTTTAAAGTAACAAGACTTTAATGCTTATTGAATATGATGCTTTGATACACTTTACTGAGGAAATCAGGAATATCAAGTTAATCATAAAAGATCCAACATAAATTACGCAGCAGCAAAGACCAATCAATCATTTTATCGCCAAAGATGACTAGTCTGGATATAAAAATAGAATTTAATTTTCTTAGGTTTTAACAATGGAAGAAAAAACTTGTTATTAAACATTTGATGAAAACTGCATAAAAATTTATTAAGACGAAGAAAAAGCATGCAGAAATAAAGCTGGATCATACAAAAGACAATGTTTGAAAGTTAAGATTGTATGACAATATTTTTTGTGGAATAATGTTTATATTTATCAACGAAAAACGCCAACATTTTACGCGATTCTTAATCAATTAAAGTTGTAAAAAACTGATCTCAGATGTTCACATTCCTTTCCTCCCCCAATATACATCTGAAAAATTTGATATTTCTAGGTCAGAGTGTTTGTTCTATAAAGCGCAGGCACAAACATCTGCACGTAAACATTCGTAAAAACAAGTGCTAAATAGGCACGTAATAATACAATGAAAGCCAATTTCAATATATGAATTTTAAGCTCATCTGCTCTTTGAAAACCATTTAAAAATACATTATGCGTTACTTTTTGAATGTTAGTGGAATGATTATTATATTGGAAGTATTTACTTTTTTTAAAAAAAAAGTTGAAATTAAACCTACGTTGCTGAGAAAAACCATATACTCGGATAGAATTTGCAATGGGGAATTCGAAATATCTAAAATGGTGTTTGGCTCCTTTTTATATGACTGAATAACTCCGAAGAAATTGTGTGTTTAAAAGAATGAATAGAATTGGAAAAACATCAGTTTATTAGCTAAAGAGGGTTTTTTCTATTAAGAAGAAAAAAGCATGTTTGTGTGATGACTGTCTAATGACTGTTCGTAATTCGGTATAAATATAGTCTTAAAGAGCGATACTTTAAAAATATTTATTAGAATTTTGATTAATTAGAAATTCGTTTATATTTTGGCATTTTCTCAAACTAGCATCCGAAAACATTTTTGCACAAAAAAAAATTACTGTTTGAAAGTTTAAAAAATTATCTTTCCAATACTATTAATTTTGTTATTTCCAATTTCTTCTGTGTATATTTAATTCACTTTTAGAATATTAAGTAAATTTCATTACGGAAACTTTATTGTTGTGAAAGAAATCGAACTCGGTTTCCATTCCCTAGTAGCAAACAAATATTGTACAATATTGATCAATATTCGCAATATTGTTCAATATCATATAATATCGCGCAATATTGTACAATATTATGCTAGAGGATGTGCTACCTGGGTTATTGTTGCTAACATCTTATGTTTTTTTTCATTGTTCACATTCAAGCTATGATGATTCGACATTTATCCAAACTCAAAAGTTTTTTTAATTTTATTTGAAACATGCTTTTAATAAAACTTATGAATACTACAGCAGTTATAGCTTAATTTTAACTTTTTCAATCATAAAGCAATAATGTTCATTCTCAATGATGAATTTTTAAAAGAACAATTTTAAACACCTTTATACTACATTGATTTTTACATATGACACTTTGCTTTAGTCTTGAAGAATACTGGTTTTTTTACTGATCGAAGTATATTTATTGAGTGAAACTCTGATATATCACATCAGTCATTAAATATAAACTATGCAAATCATAGCTTGATTATTGAACGACTTTCTTTCAATTCTTATATTTTATTATGATAGTGCTTCAACTCGGTAAACACGTTACTGTATTAGTCGAAACTTGAAACCTTTAAAAAATATTTTGCTACGAATTATCAGAGCTAAATTACTAAAAGAAGGTTCGTTTGAAATTTTACGTAACCTAACAAACCGAAAATCAGCTGATCATTAAATGTGGCTAGTGCATAATATTTTAAATTTTTTAAAAAGTTCAAGCCCCAAAATCGCCATTTACTCTTCAGGAAGTATCTCTTCTCAACTAAAAATAGCTATTAACTGACTTGGCTACTCTTGTTTTAACAATAACATTTATTGTTTCAAGCAATGCAAATATATACAGGAAACTGCACAGTCACTTAGATTATTGTTTTAAGTTTCATTCACTTACCTTATATTCTGATCCCATAAAACTAGCTATTTTCAAAACGATTTTTGCTACGTCTTTCTTCATTTCTTCAAAAGTAAGGAAAAGCACATTCGGGTCGTCTTTGTGCTCCCACCAGGAGAGCGTTGTATCAAAGTAGTCACCAAACTCCACTTCCCCGTTGATGAAAAGTTCAAAGAAATCGCCGAATTCACCATTTGTAAAGCCGTATCCGGGCACTTTTTTCGTGTGATGATACAAGGAAACACAGCAATCCTTTAAAAACAAAATATTTCGAAGCATAATTACCTGTTAAGTGAAAATATTCTTCTCCAAGCCGGAAATTATTTCTCACAATATTTATTATTTTAATAAATGTTTGAGAATACAATTCATTTAATTTTATTATATTATATTAAAATTTTTGTCCTGATTACTGCACCTTGTCTTAGTAAGATTCGTTTCTATAATATCGCATTATATTTTTGTATTACTCTGTAAGTACTTGTGTGTTAACTGCATGTTATTGGCGAACTTCAAAATTTAGCTGCATTCTAATTGAACATAATCTAATATTAGCAAATGACTAATATAAACTCTTTGATGATTAATCGCAAGCCTATGTTTAATACGCATGTACTTTTATCGATTCATGCAGCATATTTTCAGTCTGTGTATAAAATTTAATTCTCAAATAGCTGATTGATACATATTGATAATCCAATTAATGAACATAGTCCAATTATGGCTTCAGAAGAAGAATAGGGTACTTACGTATTAAGCCATCGATCATTTTCGCCAAATCAAATAATGGTCGCCAATAGTTTACCTACGCGGCAAAATTAGTTTGCCACGTATTCAAAAGCATTAAAGAATTTTGGCCACCAAAATGAAATTTGGCGTTGTTGGCGGATCGACGGTCTAATACGTAAGCACCGAGTAGAACGGTATTTCGAGGTCGCGATTCACAGTGAATGTTCAGATTTAAATAAAAAATGATCTATACGTACTGCCTGGTAATTACTTTGAAATGTCATGCCGAAGATGCCATGGCCTATTAGAAAGAGAGCTCCATCTTGATGAATTGAAAATGGTAGTCTTTAGTAAAAAAGATGATTCAGCTATTTAAATACTATGGGAGATATCGTCCTTTTGTTATAATATAATGCATATTACTAAGTTCAGAAAGTTCGTAAATTTTTTAAATATTTCCCAAATGTAAATGCATTTTGCCCTTTCTTGTAGAACAAGCGAGAAGTGTTAAGTGATCGGTTAGTCAGAATTCATTTTATCTACTTCAAAAATATGTACAGGGTATCGCCGTTAATCATCAATACAGGCGCTTAAACTTCCTATCGAATGAAAAAAGATGGCACATTATGAGTAGAGCTCAAGTGTAAATGTAAAATTCTGTGTGCTGTTAGGAAAATTTTTTGCAAAAACATTTTGCTGAAATCTCTCACATGATTATAGTTAACATTTTGCAGAAAATAACATTTGGCCGAACTAGAATTAACAAGAGACATTAATATATTTAAAAAAAATTATCAAATATGATGAGAGATCGGAGTGGGTGTCAATATCCAACAACGCATAAAATCACCATTGTCAAAAGAGTTGTGATAAATTCCTGTCGAAATTTTACTAAGGATATGGAATATCTTGTTACGAGAAATTCTGTATAATCTAATTAATAAAAGCGATCACCAGATTTTAGAGGGTTAAATCATGGATGTTCCATCAGGATGATACACTAATTCAGAGTCTGCTCCAGGTGTCAAATTACTTGTTAAAGCATTGCATTTAAGAGTTTATACCGCCATCTTATTTCTTTGAACTCATCCCATGCAACTTTTCTTTCAGGTGAAGACTTTGCTTAAAAGGCCAGTGGCGGATTTGGCGTTTCAGATGCCCGAAGCGCAATTCCATTTGAGGCCCCCCTCTCCTCCAGTAATATTTATAGTATGCACTCTTTATATATATATTTCACTCTGTTAAGCTCTGAACCTGATTTTTTTTTGTGTTAAAAAAAGGAGGGTGAGAATTAGGTACATAAAATTGAAAATTAAAATCTATTTTTCCATACTACTGGACGGTATTTAAAATAATGATAAAGTTCAGGGTGTGTTTTTAAAAAACGCACTATTTTGTACCATAGTTACGCAATATTTGTCAGATACATATCTGAAACTTTATTATACACCAAATCATTTACTATAGAATGGAGCTAATTTTCTCTATTGCTATTAAAAGCTCGGTTATGTTTTAAAACGTTATTAAAGTTCCGAATTTTAATAAATTTACGTTTTTCCCCTTTTTGAACAGTCATTTTCTTACACTTTCTGAACAGTCATTTCTTCCTTATATTAAAAACAAATTAAATAGGAACCTTTCTGGCTTTAGCTTTAGCAAATTTATCAATTAGAGTTTCATACTCTAACAAATTAACTACATCATTTTCGATGAACATCATGGATAAGTAACATAAATTTAATTGTGATAAAGAATTCCTTAAATAATTTTTTACTCTTTTAAGCACCGAAAATGAGCGTTCACCACTTGCCTTACAAATGGGAATAATTAAAAATATTTTTAGAATTTTCTCTACATTAGGAAATTTAGATTGCAGTCCTCCGATTATTAATTTGTACATATCAATAGGATTTGTCATTTTTTCTTCTTTTATGAGGGCAATAAAATGTACAAGTTCATCTTTAAAATTTCAAGTCACAATATCATTTTCATATTTTGCGCATATGTTATCCACGCAGTCATTACATTTGACATCGGACATATTAAAATAAAAAAAAAATCCAAAATCCAATAAAACCTCACTGTAAATCGAATTCCTTCGCGATAGATCTGCAATTAATACATCACAAATAACCTTGTGTACATTAATAACAAAATTTCCTTTTGGACTAAAATTTGTTTCGTTTAATTTTGTTTCATCAAATTGCAGTTTTCTTTTTCTTATCCGTGTTTCCCGATAGTTCCGGTTTTTGGTCAATGCATTGGCACCGATCTCTATATCTTCGAAGTTGGTCCGGACAATCTTTATGAAATCGGATAGCGATTGTAATAGATTTGTTGTAAGCAGTAAATTATACAGTGTATCTTGCAATGATTTGCTTGTACTATTTATTCTTTGCAATAATTTATTCCATAAAACAGTTAATAAAGCTGTTTCATAATATTCGAAACATTCTGCTAATTTTTTTGCCTCCAATTTGCTTACAGGTTTTTCAGTATCCGACGTGCTAATTTTGGTTAGAACTTCTTTAATATTTTGATAATTACTTTTTAATGCAGAAACTGCGTCTGCTCTTGATGACCACCTAGTATCACTTATTCTTTTTAAATTTGGAGATTGATTTTCTAAACTGTTATTAAGCATATTCCATCGTCGAGTAGATGCCGAGAAATATACATTTAAATTTTGAATAAAATCAAAATACTTGAATGCACCAGAATATGATTCTGCTGCACAATTTCCTATTAAATTTAATGTATGGCTTACTCATGGTACGAAAACGGCTGTATTTATGTGCTGTTTTAGTCTTGATTGCAGTCCACTGTATTTCCCTGCCATATTTGCCGTGTTATCGTAGGTTTGGCCCCTGCAATTTTTAATATCTATAGACAAATCTTTTAAAAACTCAAGAATTATTTTTCTAAATATTCAGAATTATGGTTTTGAATATTAATAAAGCCATAAAGCCAAAAAATCTTTCTTTTATGTCCCCATTTTTACTAACAAATCTCAAAATACAAGTAAGTTGGTCTACGTGAAATATATTCGGAGTAGAGTCCACAATTATTGAATAATAAATTGCTTCTTGAAGTTCAGCTATTAGACGTTTCTTAACTACATCGCTCATTAAACTTATTAATTCATCACATATCGTGTGAGATAAATAATTGACATTTCCACTCCCTGGATTGCTAAATTTTTCCAAATGCAATTTTAGAAAACTGTCAAATTCTGCCAAATAATCAATGCAACTCAAGAAATGTCCTTTTCGATTGGAAGTTGTATCTTCTCTGTGGCCACGAAATGCTATTCCTAAACTCGCCAACAATATTGCTGTTGCAATGACTCGCTGTAAAACAGCTCGCCAATACTTTTGTTACGTGTCAACCTGCTGTTCTAAATGAGTATTTATACGTCCAGAAATAGACAAGCGTTTTTGTAGTCACCATAGATTTAATATGGTTCTGTGAAGTTTCGTGACCACTTAAGTCTCTTGCTAAATTTTTCCAATCACTAAATCCTATTGAAAATTTCGTGTAAGCATTAGAAAACATTTTACAAACATAACAATAAATGCACTTACTTGTAGCTAAATATACTAACCACTGGCGAAATTCTTTTGTGCCATTTGCTTTAATACAATAAAAATTCGTTTCAGAAACATTCCTATAATAGATTCGATTTCTCTCTCCGTATTTTACTTTAAGACTTGCAATATTTCCAATATTACAAGGCTTATTTATCAAATAATGTTCAATCATTTTATCTGATAAGTTTGGTGGCCACAATACAATGTCACAGGGAAACAAATACTTGTCTTTATGTTTACCACAGTCAGAATCATCTATTTTATTTTGCTATATAAAATTACAAATTGTTGATTCTTGTGTTCCATTCTTAGATCGCTCATTAATTTCTTCGAATTCACATTCTGCTTCGGCTAGCTCATCGGTTTTTTCTTGTGTATATTCTGTTTTAGTTTGTTCGTCTGTCTTTTTAGGCTTGCATTTTATTTCATTTCACTCACCAATTTCTTCGAATTCATTTTCAACTGCAGCTTGCTCAGGGATTTTTTCTTGTGCACATTTTATTTTAGTACACTCATCGACCTTTTCAAATTCACATTGCATTTCAATTCGCTTATTAATTTGTTTCAATTTATATTTCACTTCTGATTGCGCATCGTTTTTTTCATGTGCATATTCAATTTCAATTTGCTCATTGGTTCTTTTAGGTACACATGCAGCATCTGGTTGCTCAACTGCTCTTTCTGGCTCGTTTTCCCTTTTAGCTCGTTTTTCAAACGTTATAATGAATTTATTGAGTGAATTTTGATATCGTTCAACATATTCTTGTTTTACTTTTTGCGTTTCGAAGCACCCGATTCAAACTTTCTCTTCGTTGGCATGGCTAATACATTTTTTTAAAAAAATTAGTCGCATAAAAAATATTAGCTAGACTTAATACCCGTTCCTTTGCTTTCAACGACGACGATAGCAAACCTCCGTGGAGGGGAAAGGTCATGTGGTACCAAAGGGGGGGGGAACTAAGAGAGGGTCGAAGAGGAAGTGAACGAGACAGAAGATACTTGATCCATTTTCATGTTTTTTTTATTATTAATTTAATCCTTTCATGTAAATAATATGATAATCTAGAATTGGATTGTTTCCTGTAATCATTTCTACATAATCATCCCGATTGAAATATTTATATATCCGGTGTAGAAATGTTACAGGAAATAATAAAAGCATATTTCATTATACATATTATTATTTTAGACCTAAATTTTGAGGCCCCTTAATTTATGAGCTCGAGGCCCGAGGTGCGCGCCTCATGCGCCTGTTCGGAAATCCGCCACTGTAAAAGGCTAAGACTCTCTCAAGTTCAGAAAAAAACGTAGCGAGCAGTTATACTTTGGTGGATGTGACAAAGGAGAAAAATAATCCACCTTTACATCTTCGATGAAAAATAGAAAAAAATATATATACTAAAATAGAATAATTAATTTGAAAGAAAAAAAAAATCTTCGAATAAGCAGTTTTTATGTGTTCATTCTTCCTTAATAAGGTAAGTCGCATGCTCTTTTTTGTTTTCTATTTCCACAAACTTTTAACACTTTCTATTTCATGAAAAGTGTTGAAAACAGGATGAAATTGTTTTTGGATGTAATAGAAAAAAACATAATTGCTCCAAAATTTATCGTATGCCATCTTTAGATGCTGGCGCATTTCGGAGAAATTGCATCGCAAATATTATAGCTTAATTCCCTCCGACAGCAACGGCAAAAGATGGCAAATCAACCGACAAATCCGACAGCAACGGCAAATCATATATTCATATATAATCTCGGGATGACCAATAACACATTTGTAAATGCACGTCAGATTTAATAAAAATAACAAGTGTCAAATTTCAGAAGTTATTTCATTAATTAATTGTTAATCTCATTTGTAAAAAATGAGTAGATTCAATGCAATTTCTAAACATCAAAAAGTCCTATATATATTTCTTTCTCACAGCTGCGAATAGCAATAGCAAGAGGCAACATGATTTTGCATCTCTTGGTTGCTTTTCGCAAAATCATGTTGGTTGCTTATTCGAACAGCAGTCAGCAACGTTAGCAAGCCATTCTGGATAAGGTGAAAAATCAACCGAATAAAAGTACGATAGGTGTAGGCTGTAGCTTTCTCAGGTAACATTTAATGACAAGACTTATGATAAAGCATTTAAGTTAGTAATCAAAACACACAGTCGCAAAATGCTTCATCACTCGATATTGCAGTAATCTGTACCAAAAAGAAAATTCGTTTCAGATATTATTTGGAATGATTGATGTAACTAATGTTCGTAAAAACTCCTCCATAGAATGATGTGGGAAAGCTGCGCATTTGCTTATGCCTTTATGATTGTGAAATCGCCTTTTGACATTCGCAATTGGGAAAATCGCAAAGACTGATCCTCCTTCAATTGATATCGAGTGAAAATTTAGGAAGAAGGGGATAGTAGTAACAATATCATCCATGTCATCTGATCATAGTTTTTTTTAAAGAAATACTAAATTATCTGAACAGTATCCCACTTATACCTTCAAAGATGAGATTTTAATCTAATTATGTTTGCCAAGTTTAATAGCTATAAATGTGCAGGATGACTCTTTTAACACCAAACATTTTGCTACTTCATAAATGATCTACATCACTGTTAATAACCAGGAAAAGATCAAGTTCAAAAAATAGTTGATAAAAGTGTTCTATATAATAATGCATTCTAATACTATAGACAAAGTATTCCATACAGTTGATAAGTTTCTTTTCCATCAAGTCCTATATATCTGAATAAAATGCATGGGTGTGTTTTTTCTTTTTTAAATGTTATAACTCAGAAATTACAACCTGGAATAAATGTTCAAACTGAGAAACAAAATAAGGAACTACGATCGTTCAATTGAAGCATCAAAAATTTCCATATTAACATTTCAGTTGAAATTTATTTGGGATTTTCTTCTGTAAGCTTAAAATAGAATAGTTCATGAGAATAAAACGATAGAATTGTTAATAGTATAATAATGAGAATGTACCTTATAGTTCTTTCCAACCCAAAAAGCTATTACGAAACATACTAAATAAGGTGTTCATAAATGTCATTAAAGTTTGGCACAATTTTGAACAGTCCCGTTTGCAATGATATTCTAAAGATTGTTCAAATGACTTTCCTACCTTTGGGTTTCTGGCTACAAAAATGTATTTGGCCTCTGAAGAATAGGGTACCATATGGTAAGGAAGATGAAACTTGATGGCTCCAGGTCTTTTCATTTTTTCTGCAGCCTCCGCACCAGTCATCTCCAAAAAAGGGGTTTCAGTGAAAAATTCTAAAGCCGAGCTGAAAGGTTTACCGTCCCTAAAAATGCAGCCTACTATGTTCTGTACCCAAGTGGTTCCGCACTTGGGATATGTCACAATGAATAGGTCGTCCGATCGAGGTTTGTAAGCCAGGGCAGACTTATAAGCCTCAACTGAAAACATTCCTGGGATTAAGAATCCATCTACATTTTGATAACGGGGAACTTTTGGCTTTTGTCCCCCTACTTCACCCGAGTTGGACATAGTTGGAAATGGAGGCTAGAAATTTTCACTGAAAGTAAAGGAGGAAAATTGAATTTTTGTATTAAAGGGAAGCAATATATTTTAATGTATTTGAATTTTGAAAGTTCAGTTAAGTATATATAAATTAAAATTAATATTTATGGGATTTATGGATGGGAAGTATTACCATCAAAAAAGTCTTGAAGAAACTATGACTATTTATTTAATATTTGAAAAAGAATCATTTAAAAAAGTTATTACAAGATTTTATAATAATGTTATCGTTAAAAAAAATCGATTTTTATTTAAATTTCTGTGAAATAAAAAAACATCCCATTAAAATTGCAAAAAGTATAACAGTTGTATATATTATAAAATAGCAATATAAAATATAGTATAACTGTTAGGACTCATAATTACTACCCGTAATTTCTGCAGGTAAAATGTCTTAATTACTTTATCTAAATTAAACATCCTTTGCCTATCCGAGGAAAAGAAAATTTTACATACCTTTGATTCTCCATCTAAAAAGGAATCCTCAAAAAAAAAAAAAAAAAAAAAAAAAAAAGACACGGCTACTTTTTTTTTCAGACATCCCTTTATTATTTCCGGTATACGCAATAACTAAGAACAAAAAGAAAGACAAAAAACAAATGGCAGATATTCATTAGCATAAGTTATCTTATGGAACCCCTGGCGCCATCTAGTGACGCCTCTGGAAAATGAGTTGGAATTCACAACACTCCCACCTTTTTAATTAACAATTAAAAACCAAAGTTAGGTTTTTGGCAGGTCACATGAGCACAATTCCAGGGGATAGAGTTTCCGCACTGGACGAGTCAGAATAGCGTGATGAGTTTTCACCTTCACTACCTAACACTTCCATCTCTGCTCTTGCACACTTCTTGAACACGAGCAATGGGCCAGTTGATGCGCTTTGTAATCTCTTCTCCAACCTGCACTATGTCCCCTACTTGAACGTCACAGAACAAGTTGCGCCAAGTACTCCTTACGGAATCTCCTGCGAAGTTGTTCCCGAAGTTCTTGGCACATTCGTTGACGGACAAGAAGCTTGTTCCCATCTATGGCATCCAAGTCCGCTGTACCGGCTACTTTGATGTCTTGCATGAACATCGATGGAGTCAATGGAGATAAGTCCTCGAGGTCTTTAGAAACGTAAGTGAGGGGCCGTGAGTTGATCACGGCTTCGGCATCACAGAGGATGGTGAGAAGCTCCTCGTAGTTCACTGATACTCGACCAAGGACTCTAACCAGGAGCTCTTTGGTTGTTCGAATCAACCGCTGCCACCATCCGCCCCACCAAGCTGCACTGGGAGGGATGAACTTCCAGTTGATGGGACGCAATGTATCATTGGAAACAACTCTTTCCCAGTCCACTTTCCGTAAGGCTGTAGAAGTACCGACGAAATTGGTGCCATTGTCTGAGTAAATAATTGATGGCCTTCCTCTTCTAGCTATAAATCGGCGAAGGGTCTGAATAAAGTACTCTGTACTTATTGAGCTCACAAGTCCAAATGCACACATCTATAGACCGCACAGGTGAACAAAACCACCCAAGTTTTAGTTTTGTTGCGAAGAAGTAACGGGCCACATAATCAATTCCCGTAACTTCGAAGGTGTATGCGTCTCGTACTCTGTCCAATGGCAGGTGAATTGGTAGTTTCAGGTGGTTTAGACTTAAATCTTTTACAACGCACGCATCGTCGCACGACGGATCGGACAGTTCGCCTGGAGGACAAAATCCAGTACTCTTCTCGTAGCATGATAGTTAGGGCTTGAACACCAGCATGACTGTTTTTGAGGTGATACTCCCTAACCAACGTCTCTACGATAAAATGCTTTGATGGCAGCAAAATTGGATAACGAAAAGCGTACTGATCGTTTCTCTCAACTATTTTGGTTTTCCCTCTTATTAAACCACTTTCCTCTCGCTTAGTTGAGAGACTGTTTATCGAATCGCCGACTACTGGAAATCCCTCCCTCTGGACGAGCAAAAGGAGTGCGTTCTTAGATTTCTGAATCTCAATCGCGTTCAAAAATGGCTCTTTAATAACATTTAATTTACGGCAATTAGCGATAAATCTTTTTATCCAGCCTAAAATCCTCACTATTTTAGAGAATTCAGAATATTTTTCGTACCATTTGGGCTCACTATTTACATTAATATTACAATTTGAGTTTGCTCCTTTTTTCATTTCTCAGCAAACTAAGCTTTCATTCGGTTCTACAACTACAGTTGGCCAACTTTCACGAGAACCTTTTAGTCAAACAGGTCCATAATACCAACCAGATTCGATAAACCGAGTAGGGGAGCAGCCGAGAGAAGGAAGATCTGCGGGATTCAAATTAGTCGGTACATAATACCACTGGCTTTCGTTTGTGACAGTGCAAATTTCCCTCACTCGATTGCCGACAAAAGTTTCCCAAACGTTATTTCTCTTGATTCAAGATAAAGCTGTAGTAGAATTAGTCCAAAAATATTTTGGGTTGCATTCCAATGAAAGAGATTCAGTAACATACTTGGACAAACGTGCCCCCAGAACGCAAGCTATGAGTTCTAAACGTGGAATGGTTTACCCTTGACTTGGCTGCTACTAAATTTATAAACACTTCGCCATTTTCCTCGCATCTGAGAAATATTACAATCGCGTAGCCGTGTTGACTTGCGTCCCAAAAAATATGAAGGGACCAATCCCTTTTGATGCCAAAACCTATTCGTCGGGGCAAATTGAAATCGGTGAGGTTTTCTAACGCATTGTACCATTTCAAAAACTTATTCTTAACCTCCTATGGTAATGGGGCATCCCAATCTGCTTTAATCGCCCAAATTTCTTGCAATAACAACTTCGCGGGTAACATTACAGGAACCAAGAAACCCAAAGGATCAAAAACAATTTGTGTCAACGACAAAATTTTCCTTTTTGAGAAATTTCCCGAAAGTGGTACAATATTTACCTTAATGGAAAGACTGTCTTCTTTCCCATTCCATAAAACCCCTAAAACTGATATTGGGTCCTCTGAACTTTCGGAATTCAATCCTTTAATCTTTGAGTTAACAACTTCGTCTATTGGACCACACATCCACATTCTTAAATCCATCTTTGCCCGAGATAGAATATCTGTAGAGGTTGCAATAAAGTTCTCAAGTTCTGCTAGATCATTAACTGATGTTACACAGTTATCAACGTAAAAGGACTGAGCTCACTTTTGCGCAATTGCCTTTTCTTCATCTGGTACCTGGGACAAGTGAAATGAAATAACCCCTCCCAACAAAAGTGGACTAGAGGTTATTCCAAAAACAACCTTAGTATGGCGATAGACTTTCATTACATTTTTCTTCTCCCACCATAGGAATTTTTAAAAATTCAAATCTTCTTCTCTGATATTTATCTGTAAGAAAGCACGTCTTATATATGACGTAACCCCTATACTCTCCTCTAGAAATCTCAACAAAATTGAAGGAATCTCTTCAATCATATTAGGCCCTTTAAATAAACAATCGTTCAGCGAAGGAGATCTACCAACTTTGCAACTCGCGTCGAAAACGGGTCTTATTTTAGCGGTCAGACTATCTGATTTAAACACGGGGGTGATGGGCAGGTAGTGTCCTTTAATTCTATCTCCTTATCTGGAACCACCTCGATAACTCCCTCGTTCTTCCATTCCTGAAAAACTCTGTTATAATCCTCATATTTGTTAAGAGACTCCAGTTTTCTGGCGACGCTAAATAGTCTCTTTTCTGCTACATGACGATTTGACGGCAATTCCATGTTTTTCCCTTACCAAGGTAAGCCTACGCAATATCGACCGTCATCGTTTCTTGTGAGAAAAGGCAAAAACTGCTCCCTAGCCATTTCCTCCTCGGCTCTTTTGGTTAAACTCTGTTGATCATCTAAAATACCAATTGTCTCCAAACTCCAAAGATCCTGGATTTGCATGTCTCTGACAGCTAAATTTGCACACAAAAGAGACGTGCTTGTATTTTTACTATCAGCAAAACCATCTAAAGTACCACAAACCACCCAGCCCAATTTCGTAAAAACCGCAGTTAATCGTTCATTCAATTGCTTCACATGTCCTGTAAGAATCTTGCCATAAACGTTACTTCCAGGGAGCATTTAAATTTTGGGACAGTCTGGTCCCATGTCTGATAGCCAAATACGATTACGCTTTAATATTCTAAAAATGGGACCCTTAGGAAGGCATGGTATATTGCCGCAAATGACATCCTGATCCAAAAACTCGAATTCAAACTCCTCACAATTATTTTTGTTCATAGAACACAATTTCACTCGATACTTATTGTGGGACTTTGGGCCAGTATGCTTTCCTCCAAACAAAGTGTGAGACAAAGTCTCTTTGGAAACAATAGGCAGCCCTATATCACCAGATCAGAATGGAAGCCAATTAATTAAATTGCCATCAAATTTCTTCAATTCAATTTTCGGAAGTTTATACGACTTCATTTTAATGTTACATCAAACATTACTTCCCTCAACTGATCTGATCTCATCATTTAAATCTTTTGCAATACCTAACTTTACATTAACTAGACGAGATAGAGTAATGTATTCATCCGAATAAACTTTCCGTCTTTCAATTTCTTTTAAAACTTCTTCCTCACTGGCTGCTTCCCTTTCAACTAAAAAATCCAAAAATTTCTCATCTAACAAATTTAATTCACAATTTAAATTATGTAATTTACAAAACTTATCATTTATCTCATTTATATCACAATGCTCTTTCAATAACTCAGCTTTAAGAAAATTAGCCGTTTTAGTAAATGTGGCCCGAAGCCCCGTCCTTTTAAGTTTAAGTGGTTCCATTCCAGGTCTTTGAAAGTTCAAAAAATATGATTCTAAACTAAATTAGTACAAATAAAAATACATTGATAAAATACTGATATTCATACTAATAATAAGAAACACAAAAAATAATCAACACTTTCAACTAACAGTAATGCATAGAAAACTACTTATAGATAGATATCTGCAACGCAACTAAAACGAAACTAGACATGCCGAATCCTGTCGCGGACGCCAAAAAAATGTTATGACTCGTAATTACTACCCGTAATTTCTGCAGTTAAAATGTCTAAATTACTTTATCTAAATTAAAACGCATCCTTTGCCTATCCGAGGAAAAGAAAATTCCACATATCTTAGATTCTCCATCTAAAAAGGAATCCTCGGAAAAAAGACACGATAACTTTTTTTTTCAGACATCCCTTTATTATTTCCGGTATACGCAATAACTAAAAACAAAAAGAAAGACAAAACACAAACGGCAGATATTCATTAGCATAAGTTCTCTTATGGAACACCTGGCGCCATCTAGTGACGCCCCTGGAAAATGAGTTTCTAATTCACAACAATAACAGTATATAAATTTTTTTTAAAAATCTCACAGTCTATTTTAAAAATAATAATAATATGCTGCAAGAAAAACAAATATGATTCTTTAGTAAACTAATTTCATTCTTACAATGGAAGTTTTCAATTTTTTTTTCAATTCTACATTTAAAAAAGCGTGTAATGTAAAAATAAGTAACAAACTTTTTCATAAGTTTCTGACTTTCTATCACGGAAAATTGAAATAATTTCAAGTATTATTACTATTTTAAAAAGATGTCAAATATAGTGTCAAGAATAAAAACAATTAAGAACTGTCTGTTTTTAATGAATTACATTATTATCAAGTCAGAACATCATATTGTTTTTAGGATCAGGTTTTTGGCGTCAACAAAAATCCGTAGGCGAAAAATAAGAATTTTACTATCTGCACGAGCATCTCAAAAAAATCAGCTTTTAATAACGTGTCGCCTCTGCATTTACAAAAGCTCTGATTAAAAAAATGGGTTAATTACTACAGCAAATAAAACCTAGAAAAATGTCATTTTGAGCGTGTGATAATATGAAATGAAATAAAGAGGAAATGTGATATTTTTTAAAACAATAAATGCAAGACAAAGTTTTTTGGATTGTTTGCTCATTAAATGAAAAAGTGACTCATTCAATGAAATAATTAAAATGAAAAAAATATATAATTTAACTCGCACGAGCATGTGGTGCTTGGTCGTTCAAGAAATTATATTCTGACATGATACATTGAAATATGAATAACAGATTATATTTTAATCTTTTTTTATGGTTCTTTAAAAAATCTTTTCACGTAAATCTCTAAAAATATCCTGAAAAACAACATTGAAAATATCAACAGATAAATAATATGCTTTTAACGTTATCTCACACGTTATAAATGCAATATTCTGATTTATAGTTTATATACGAATTTAACTCATGATTTTCGGGCAAATGTTACTCAATATCAAGAGAAATTATTCTTAATCCTCAGTAAGAATGTTTAATTTTTTATGATTTTCAAGAAGGTTCGGTTTTATGATAGCTGAAAAGTCTCCAATATTTGAATTCTAAGAAACAAAAAAACATCAAAAAGATTTAGAATCTTAATTTAAAATCTAAATCTTTTTCGAGTTAAAATTGCTTATACTCGGAATTGAATCCTCTTTCAAGATAATTTGTTAAACATATGTAAATATATATATAATGAAAAAATCACAATTGGAAATTGATGAAATAATCTCACCTTTTTCTTTTCTTTCTTTTAAAATTCAAACTCGTTTTTTCACTACAAATGATCAAGTAGCTTAATAAGCCATCTGATGTTATTTAAATATGCCACATATCATGGGAATCACAAAATAAATTGCTTCATTATACAAACGGTCATGCTACTTAATCACCACGACTGAAAGGGAGATAGATGATCTCAGCACGATTTCGTAATGAGAATAAAAAGTGACATAGTTTTGCCATTTATCTTTTTTAAAAAAGGAAATGGAAAATTTGGCAATATTTTTGATTGGCTTTGGTGCAAGAGAAATTTCTTCATACCTTCTTTTTCTTTTGCAAAAAAAAAAAAAAAAAATAACAAAAAAAAAGAAAAAGAAAATGTGTGTGTGTGTGTGTTTCTATTAAAAGAAAGGTAAATTTCGCAGTTTTGATTTCAAATAATAAGATTCTCAATTACACAATAATAACAGGATGTTCCAAAACGTCGTTTCCGAATTTTAAGAGTAGGTTAGACATACTGCAGAAAATCATATTATTCCAAAACACGACGTCACAAATGCAAAAGACGACTGTTGAGGGGTGGGGGGTGTTTTCTTTGCCAGAGAATTAAGAACTAAGGGGGGAAAAATTACATTAGATGAAGTACACAACACAGATTTAATGAGTAAAAATTCCCAACAGCAAAGAATGCAATAACAAGAATAACAGTATACAGAGTTAGTTTCATACTGCTCATTTTTCGGATTCGGAAATCCTCCGCAATTCTTGAGCATGTTTCAAAAACCGCCTTCAAAAAAAAAAAAAAGAGAGAGAGAGAGAGAGAGAGAGAGAGAGAGAGAGAGAGAAGAGAGAGAGAGAGAGAGAGAGAGAGAGATGAAAGGAGAAGTTATATAGTTATTTACCAACATAATGAATTCCGATTATTTGCGGAATTTAGAATCGTAATAAACGTTTATGTTTCTACATATCACCTCTTAGCGAAGTACAATAGCTGAAAAGTGCCATTCACAGGATCTTGGATTTATAGCTTCAGGTAGCAAATCCCTTCTATTGAATACTGCAAAGGTTGTTATTGGTACAGCGGTTTACTTGTCACCATATCTATCATGACGCGTATTATAATATGGTTATTCTTGCAATGATGTAATGAATTTCTATTCCAGTAAGCCTTCTTTAATTCCTGTATTTGTTATATTTAGCAGCTTTAGTTTTCAGATCTTCACGAATCGTTTTTGATATTATGTCTTTATCTGCCTCCGAATCTTAATTTCCCCGTGTTTGAAGTTATATAGTTTATGAAGTTTGAAGTTAGATCCCTAAAATATAAAGGAACAATCTTACCTCGGACTTCTCCGTTTAAGCAGAGTAGAATTAAGAAGAGAAAAAACCTCCTTTAAACTTGAGAGTAAAGCAACCGTACAAAAGTTTCAAAAAACTAGTTTTACGTGGCAATTTTATAAGTAAAATTCAAATTAAACAGATAAAGTAATACGAAAAAAAAAATTAAGTCAATTCCTACTTATATTTTTTTAAAAAAGGAGATAAGTTTTATTTTAGTTACTTTTATTAAATAATTACGATTAATATAAATAATTAATCAAAAAATTATACCTCAACAAAACAAAATCAAGTTCGTATCCGTCACAAATAAAGCAGAGCATACTCAATTGGTGTTAAATTCTCAACGCCAATTGATGCAACGCAAATGCCTGAATTTTCTAGACCTGTTGGGCTAACGCAATACAGATTTGAAATGTTTAATTTGCTTTATTTTGCATAATTTTTCTTTATTTACTATTTTCTTTATTTTGCATGAAAGTTCTTCAAAATGAATCCGAAAAATCGATTAATAAGCAATGTTTAATTTTAAATGCATCAAGCATTAAGAAAAGAAACAGAATTGTTTGAAACAATCGGCCGAAAACATGTTAAGCTTAACCTCATTAGTGTGGGGGAAAAAACAAACTGAATTTGTTACTAGTTTGGCTGTGGAAAAATGAAGATTTTTTTGAAGAAAATTAGTTTTAAATCAATTAATAATAAATTAATGAATTAATATTTGAAAAAATTCTATTAATATCAATTGTCATCAACTTCAAGTTTTAAAAAAATTACTTGAACTTGAGTGGATGAATAAAAAGAATAATTGAACATAAAAAATACACAAGGCAGTCCATATAATGCTTAGGCAGGCTGAGTATCAAATTATCGATCTGACCTTGGGGAATATTACACCACTCATCAAGCAATGCTCCCCGAAGTTCTGGTAGATATAGGTGGTTTAAAGGCTCCAGCTCGTCGACCAAGCATATCCTACACATGCTCTACTAGTTTCAAGTTCGATGAAAATACTGGCCAGTCCTTATGGGTGATATCCACCGATCGAAGGCAGTCATTTACAATGTTTGCATAGTGTCATCCATAAACACAAACTCTGTGCCCATGGAGACCCAAAACAAACTTGCATGTTCCAGAATGATGCTCCAATAGATTTGGCCTGTCATGGTTCCAGTCTGAACATGCAGGTCAGTTTGGGATTGCAGAATAATACCTCTCCAAACAAGCAACCCGGTACCAATGTAATGGTATCATTCAATGATATTCTCTGGCGGTAATAGGTACTTGGCGATCTCCATATGAAAGTCAGACAAGAATCAGACTGCAAGCTAAACCTGGACTCACCGAGAAACATAGCATAAACCCACTGTTGCAGTGTCTATAATTTATGCTCTCTACTTCAGCCTAACTGCAGGCTATAATGAGATGTAGTAAGTGAAACATATCTGACAGGCCTACAAGCACATAGATTAACCTGCCCTAAACATGTGAACACGGTCTGCTTTGAAACTGTTGTACTAGAGGTTAAAGAGAACTGACGAGACAGGTCTGATGCAGCGCTCCATCTGTTTCTTTTGGCAGTAAACAACCACATACTGGTCCTCATTCGGCATTATAATTCAGGGACGAACTGCGCTGTAACATCTACTCACATTACTTTAATCTTGGAATCTTTGCCAAAGCCTCTGGGTGATACTTCAAGTTGACTACATCCACAATCCAAGTGGCCGATAATTCTACTAAAAATCATCACAATGCACTTACACTTTCATCATTGTGATGTGCTTTTGGTGTCATCTGGTGGCTTCCTGCAATTTGTGGATGATTTTTAAAGATGAGAGTAGTCATTTTAAGGCTGATATGTATATATTAGAGTCCAATTTCCATATAATTCTGAATTAATCTTAGTTTATGGACATGAGTGTATAATATAGCATAAATCAGGATTCGGCTTTTTTTTTCAATCTATCTTACACATCTAAGATAATATAAAAATCAACAACAACAAAAAAAAAACTTTAAAAAAGTAATATAAAATTTTATTTTGAAATCAAATTTCAACACAATGAATACAATTAGTGGCTCATATGGTTTGTAAAATCATAAATACACTTGCTTGCCAACATACATTTTGTACACTACAAAATATGTACCATGAACTTTAAGGATCCACCATCATATTTGTTTCCATAAGTTTAAGATACCTGCAAATATAATAATTAACATAAATAATTATGGTATAATTTAATTTACAAGTAATATTTAGATATAAAAAATGGAAAAAGTTTCAATAATAAATACAAAAATAATAATCAACTTCCCCATTTATAAAAAAGAAAAACAAAATATCAGAATGAAAGAAACTGCAGTTTATATAAGGGAGATAAAATATTAAATAAATTATGTGATAGGCAACCACCAAATTACATTAGTAATTTTAATGAAAATTTCACGAATCTAATTTTCAATGTGAAAAAAAATAAGCAATCGGAACGAAATTAATTTTTCCTATCACGATAGAGTGAGAGAATACAACTGAGCTGCTGCTGTTACATTTAATGAATTTTGAATATAAAATTAATGAAAAAATTTCATAACATACCCAGGATTTAAGTTTTCAATTCTGGCTCGCAAAATATTTGGTCCTAACATGTTGGAAAGCAAGGTCAAACACTGACTAGCTGCACTGGAAGTTAATATATTTTCACATGTCTAAACATAAACATAGATATAAACAAAGAGTTAGTCTTTCTGCAAAGTTATTTTACATGCATTTTCTTTTAAAGAAAAAAGTTAATTCATACCAAGCTATAAAATATGTCCCCCAAAAACATCTCTAAAAACTGTTTGAAATGCCTTTTCCCAATTCCTTTGCAAAGATTTGGTAACTAGAAGGGAAAAAAAAGTTAAATACACATGCACAGACATAAAATGAATATACAGTTTTTTTTATTAATTTCACAAAAACTTCTATTAATTCTTATCTCACATCTATATGAGTCAAATGTTGCTATTGAATTATCAGTAACTTCTTAATTAGCTAGATCTCAGAATAGATATATGAAAGTCTGATAATGTAATAGTCAAAAATGACTTTTTTTATTGTTAAATCAGATTCTAAAATATATATTGTTATAGCTAATTATTTAATTAATATCCTTTTTATGCAGCCATTAATATATAGATTAATATTTTTTAGTTATTATCTCATAGGCATTTTTAGAATCTGAATGGTGTAGATCCAAGTCTCACATGGGACAGGGATATTTTTTTTAATTAAATTATCACAATATTTATGAAGACACAAAATGAAATTAAAAAAGGTTCAACTTAGAGAAACAACATGAAAATTTTTTTAATAAATTTTGAAAATTAAAATCTGTTAAAAATATACACATGTTTTAAAAACTCTTTTAAAAACACAGCTATTTTTTATATGCATTAAAAAGAAAATTTTAATTCTCCCTGAGGCATAACTAAATGAATTGAAGAATTTTGAATTTCAAGAATTATGTTTAACCCATTTTGTTTAATATAATGTAATACATTCATTCTGTTGTTGTATTTTGAATAAGATTTATTATTGTAAAGATATTATAAAAATGTTGCACAGTATTTTGTGCTATTAGAGAATAAATATTATGTGGATGCAGAATAATAATCAAATAAGAAATATATAATTAAACTATTTACATTGATTTAAATATTAAATTTTTATAATGTTACATAAATTATATTCAACAAACATACATTCATCAACTCAAATGTGTAAAATTTTATCAATAACCAAAGAACTCTGAAATTAAACAAACAAACAAACAACTGAAGTTTTTAAAAAGGAAATAAATAAAACCAACCTGTTTACAAAGAGATTCCAATAAACACACATGGTGAGTGTAATGTTTAAAACTAGCAGCTTCATGAAGAAGAGGAATGATTTCACAAATATGAGAAGTAAGTTCATTGATCTGTGATAGCTCAGCAACCAGATGGATACACCTATAAAATTTTTAAGAGCATGATTATTTCAATATAAAGATTAAAAGCTCACTTTATTGGTCTAAACAGATGATAAAAATACATTAAAAAATTACCCATCAGCCAATTCCCAAGGTTCAGATGGTTTCCGAAATTTATGATCACTGCATCCACCACCACGACCCATTTTTGGTGCAAGAGAACCACATGAGTACATCTATAATTATTTTATATATTACATACATTAAAAGTATTTTACGAATTGATTAAAAATACATTATAAATAGAGTAACCTTTCCTGACCTGCTGGTTTGTATGAAGGTCCATATCATTGTCTCTAAGTCTTTTAACAACACCAAATGTTGCAGGACTTTTATCCAGTGCACCATATTTTTCTGACTCAGATGGTTGCTCTTTCACCCCTTTCAATCCTTCAATTATTTGATGTTTGATAGTTAAATAAGCTTCTACACCTAATTAATATAAAGTATTAATCAAATAAAATATTCATCCATTTTTACCAGTATTAGGAGAAACAAACAAAGAAACCAGATTAAGCAAATTAAATAATTTAGATATGGATTAATAATAATTAAAAAAATCAATAATGCAAAAAAACACATACACACAGTTACATAGGCATTAATGCTTTGATTAAGCTGTAACAAGATCCTCCCATATAACGGCCCACTAACCACACACACACTAAATTATAATTCAAATAATGGTTTGATGTTTACATATTATTTAAAAACATGTTTTAATGTTAATAATAATGTTTTTTTCTAGAATATCCAAAAATTTTATGGACAAATTTAAGTTTGAAATGTTAAATGGCTATTATGACAGAACTTATTACATTTTATTTTAGTTATTTTCACTTATAAAATTTTTAATCCATCAACCAGTTGCTAACCAGCACATGATCTATCTAAAATTATAATGCTTGAATGTAAAAAGAGCAAACTTTCTACATTCCAGCCATTAATTCTGAAACACATTTTGTATGATTTTGTTAAAGATAATCTGAACGATTAAAATTACTTACCAGCACTGAAATATCCCTCCCCCCCCCAAAAAAAATAATAATATACAAAATGATTGCTCTAGTTCCCTTTGATTTGATAACTGGTGAAATAAAACAGTTACTTGTAGTAAATGTGTTGTATGAATACTATAAAGCAGTTATGCTTTTTTTTCTTTCAAATTAGGTATTTTATAACACTATTTAAACTTAAATTCCAGACTTTAAGATTGTATTTCAAAAATTATAAGAGCAATAGCAAAAAAATTTTACATAGTAGAAAAAAATTATCCATTTAATGATACATATCAGCATAATGATATCACAAATAAATACTTGTAAAGTTCAAAAAAAAAATTGAAAATATGTGTCTGAGATGTTTTATCTGAATAAAATGAATTTTTCCCCCCAAAAATTATAGTTTTTCAAAATGTACATGGATACACTTTTATTCAATTGGAAAATAATCAAATCTAAATATTTTATGCATGGAAATGATAATTTTCCCAATAGTAAGAAATTAAAAAAAAATGATGAAAACAAAACTACTTTAGGGAGAGCAACTGTCTTTTCAAACTAAATTCAGAGAACTGCACAAAATTAATTACATTTTTGGTCATTTCTCCTATTGCATTTAAAACATCTAAACAAACAAACAAACACACCTGAATTTTACAATTAAGGAATAGGCCAAAGTACCTCATACATTTGTAAATGTAGCTCATTAAAAATGCAATGAGGATTTTTTTAAAACATACATTCATGCAACTTCATTATAACTGAAATTGATGTAAAACTTTGAGGTAGCACAAGAAGAAAAAAGATGAAAATTTGTATAAGCATATTTATTTCTTCCCTCCCACTATTTTCATTAAATTTAGACACTGATTCATGACAGTAAGTGGCTTGATCCAAATTAATATAAATATTCCACCAGCGAAAATTAAAATTGGTTCATTCATTCAAAATTAGGTTGATTTTTACATTGCTCATAAAAAATAACTAAAATTGCAAAACAATCACCATTTAACTTTCTGCACTTACCATATGCCTTAACAACATTTGCCAGAGCACCAGCTGCACCCTGACGCACAGATGGAATTCCATCTTTCAGATTTGTGAAAAATAAGGGATACAACTTTTCTAGTACAGCTCTGAAATTTAAAAATAAATTTTGAATGCTACAATACAATTTTAAGCTAAAAATATAATATTAGCAATAATAAAATAGAGTAAATCCTAATATATGTTATCTAATACTTTAAATTAAATTCATGCAATATGAGACACAAAATTTACATTTTTTTGAAGCTAAGCAAGTTTTATTAGAATATTAGAATTGTGAATTGTTATAAGCCAATCTCTAAATTTAAGTATCATTTGAACATGCCAATTCATTAATACATTTAATATAAATCAAATAATGTGCCAACAAGAGAATCTACTGTATTTGATTTCCATTAATTCCACAAAATTCCACACGAAAATACATGGGTATATTTCTTTCAATGCTCCCAAATATGTTCTGATATCTGCTTGTTTTTTACATTCACATGGTAATTTTTAATTTTTCAATATATTTTAATATAATTGGATAAATCCAGGAATTTTTTACTAAGATATCTCTCAGAAAGCTGTTTTTCCATGCCACATTTAAACATAAGAACTATTGCAAATTTCATTTATTTGCATAAAATAAAACAAAAACAAATCTACAAATTTTAATCATTAAAAAAAAACACCCCCTTGAGGAATCTAGAATTTAAGTTTAGGAGAAAAATGCCTTTTAAGTCTTTTTGATTTTTTTTAAGTGACATTTGACTTGAAAAAGATAAACAAAACATAAAGAAACATGTTGTATCAGACATTTTACCCCACTTATCATCTTTTAATACTAATATAAATTTTTCATTTCTATATGCAATTCTTATTACTTTTTCAAAGAAAAATTGCACACTAAAATTATTACAACTCATTAAGCATTCATAATAATGAATTTTTAAAAAATATATTTAAAAAAATGACTTGCAATTTAGTAAAAAGCATCAAATAATTTGAATGAAAGTAAATATACAAAATTATTGGCAAGGAAGCTTACTTTGACTCATTTGGAAAACAAAGAACGAAATTTCCACAAGCAAGACATGCAGCTAAAAGGGAAAGATTAAAATAAAAATTGTAACAATG
>JAOUZG010031916.1:1635877-1648542 GCA_026289955.1 Argiope argentata | reverse complement strand
ATATATATATATATATATATATATATATATATATATATAAGTTTTGACTTATATTAAGACTTTCTGATATGGCATAGAACTTTAGTGGAAACTTATCAGAACTAAAAATTACAGAGGTTGTAAAACAATGCATCATATTCACAATGGCAAATAAATGGGTTTAAAAACATTTCTATTTAAAAATCTCTTTTCGTGAAAAGAGTCCTAGTGTACTCTTTGAAATATAAAAAGAAATACTATCACTAATGAGCAGCCTTTGACAACTAGCTTATTCTCTAGAAATATTGGTATTTCTGATTTTTAAATTATTAATATGGAAAACAAGTACTTAAAATTTCACATTATTTCATAAAACTATGAATTTAGTGATTATTAGTGTAATGCAATTCAAGAAGTGCATATACTATCAAATAACAAAGGATGTATACATTCTATTTTAGAGCAATGTCGAAAGAAAGCTAATCTGTACTTAAATCTGTTCAAAAGCATGTGACTAAATATTTTATGGAAAATTAAAGGTTTGACTTTCACACACAAAAAAAGTACAGAAAGCATATTGATATACTTAAAAAGGCAATTCTTTGTGTTTTAAAACAATGAAAAAAACCTTTATGTATAGTATTTTGGGAATATATACCTGAAAAAAATCAAAAGCTTGTTTAATTTTTGGACTTTTTACAGCTGACAGTGATCTTTCTTTTGTCTTAATAACATGCATGCCATATGCCATATTAGATAAAAGGTGATATATATAAGGAACATCAAAATATTTCATCTTTATAAATATTTATTATCAAAAATAGAATAGTAAAAAGAATAATTTCAAAAATGGTTGCTATCTAAAAGCAATAATATAATTGGATTCCATAAAAAAATGCATTTAGAATTAGTTTAGACTGTCAAAAATGAATAAAAGAAACATGTTGATAAGAAAAAGCCTTTGAGGCAAATCTCTCTCACAAAACAGTCAATATGAAAATCATACACAATGTAAAAATAATGTGCAATGTAATTAATAATTAGCTAAATCTAATGTTTTATAATCTCTATGAATAATGAATGAGTATGTGTATTGAGGACAGGTAAATTAATCTACGGCTACGAAATATATATATATATATATAAAGAGAGAGAGAGAAAAAAATGCAACCAAAATAGAACCGAAATAGAAACCAAAGTAGAAATGAAAGTGAGCAAAAACAAATGAAATGCTCACTTTCATTTCTACTTTGGTTTATATTTCGGTTCTACTTTGGTTGCATTCATCTATGTTCCACTATATTTTTAGCAGTAGCAGCTTAGGCTCTTTCTAAATGCATATGTATTATTTTAATAATTTTTTAATATTTTCTTTTTACTAATATAGTTGTCAGTTCGGTGCCATAATAGTCGAAATTTACTACTCTTACATTTTTTTTTTCATTTATAATAATATTAAGGCTTATAAAATTTATTTTTGGTTTTATACATAGAGAGAAAGAGAGAGAGAGAGAGAGAGAGAGAGAGACCTTGAAGTATAAAAATATGTATCTTGGAGCAATTTTTTTGCAATTTTAATTCATTGAAAATTAAATGAATCATGACATTTTTTCATAATTTCCAAAAATATTATTGCAAAAAATGAATTTTACAAAATTCGAAATTAATCTCTTTAGTGATAGTAATTTTAATAGTTGATACAGTTTTCCTGAATTTTATCAATTGTTAAAAAATATTTTTTCTTTTAACTGTAACAAGAAATTACACTGTATTTCTGAAGCGGCAAACAGTTTTCATTGCTTCATCAAATATTTAATTAAATGATTTTCTTTTTACTATTAAAAGCTAAGTAAGAACGATTCTATACAATATCTGCATAGTTTACAAAATAAATTAGTGAAGTTACAATGTCATAAATTTTAGAAAATAGACAAACCATACATCAACATATTCATAAGTGCTATAATGTCATGAGATTGATATAGATTAGAAAGATTCATGCACAAATTGAATAGAAGATATGTAAGACAATTGAAATAATGTGACTTCAATATTTTACCATTTGATTAATTCATAAACAGAAAGGTTACATTTAAATTGTTTTAAGGAAATTAAATACAGCTAATATTCATAGTGAAACTAATTTGCTGCTAATGGCAACTAGTACAATACAAAAAAATTAGATTAACTTCCATTAATTCTACTGTTTACCCTTGTATTTGTTACCAATTAAAATACAGACACAAAAGTTTTGCTCTGAAATTTGGAAATAGAACAAAATGCAATAAGAAAAACATTAACATTATTACTAAGCAAATCTAGTAAGAAGTACCTTCTTAGGTCAATTATTATATTGAACATATTATACAAATAATTACTTCATAAAAAAGGAGTTTGATGTTTCAAACAAATTATTCCATAAGATTATTTGGTGGCTTTATAACTTACATCTGTACAATGATGAAACAAATTAAATACAATGATAAGAATATTAAAAGTGTCATACCATCTCTAACAGGCCAGCTATCATCACAAAAGCAATCAAGAAGTGTTTGCAGTAACTGTGGTACATATGGTTTTGTAGCTTCATGATCAATCTAAAAGATGCCATAAAATAATACCATTAAAATTAAAGTAGCATATACACAGAGATAAGAGTTATGAATTTATTTGAAAGGCTTATAAATGCTTCAGAAACAAACTTTAAAAAAATTATTATTAGGGAAATAATAACATATACACAAATTATATACTTAATAATACATCTAAATTGAATTATATATTTCTGCAAAACATAAAAAAAGAACATTTAATATATGAATTTCCAAACTAAAATTGTTACAGAAAACAAAAATTATTTCAGAACATAAGTCACTAAAAATAAATTTATATTTTGCAGGAATTAATGAAAATTGTATTTTCTAGATTTGAAATAACATTATTTCAAAGTAGCAAATAACTTTATATTTATAAAAAGTAAATATAATAATATATAGGCAGTATATTCATCCACAGATTTTAATTTTTAAAAAATTAATACCCCTTCAGCAGATTTACAATATCTGAAATATAATTTTTGTTATTTATTATGCAAGAATAATGAAAATAAATTACTTTTGAGGCTAACTCAGCAATACAAGCACAAGCAGCTTCTCGAACAGCATGGTTATCGGCTTTGGTTTGAGATATATAATGATGCACCTTTTTAAAAAAAATTACAAGCACTGAGAAAATTTTATAAATACTGATAAAATAATTAAGAGAATAATCATTTTGTGAAAATTCTGATCCCACAGTTCAAACAATTATCACAATTTTGAAATTTTGTATTACAATTGATTAAATCATTACTAAGTCATAAGCAGCTAAAGTATATATAATTAATAATAATTTTATTTCATTCATAAATAATTTTATTTTTTTTTCTGTAATAGTTGCATCAATATGCTCCATAAACCAACTGATTATCAAAATGGTTGTTTAAAATCCACAGTAAAAATATGTTTTAATAGTTTTAGATTTGTATTTGAAAAAATCCAAAATTATATGGCAATCATATTTAAATAATCTAAGCTCACAAGAAAATGATTATTAACTGAAGTGATTAATTGATGTTTTTACTTCACATCTAAACACAGGAAATTACTTGGAAAATTCTGAAGATTCCTAAAAATATAAAATATGATATATTAATAAAAAGTCACATAATAATTTATTTTTTTCCTTAATGCAGCAGCTTTATTTATAGTTTTTTTAACATTGCATTTGATTATATTCCTTTATATTCTTTTAAAAAATTAGATTACATAAAGAAAGCTATAAATTAATATACTCACAAAATTGTCAATATATTTTTTCACAAACATTCTTCCATTTTCTTTTACTATTCTACGCCAGCTTTCTTGAGAATATATTCTTACACCATCAGCAATATAATATCTAAAATAAAATTAAAATAAATTAAAAAATCTATTGAATTTTAATAAAAAATTAAACAACTCTCCTAATTACAAAAACTTGGAAATATAAGAAGACAATTTGTAAATATTTTTGCTTAAAAACATTATTTTGTTCAATTAATCAAATAAATATTAATAGAACTACAAATGCATATACATTAAATTCTTGTTTAAGGATAAAAAAATAATTAAACAAATAATATTTTTATTTCTTCCAAATTCCTTGTGTTTCTATCATACTTATTTAAAAATAAATTTAAAAAATATACCATCTAATTTAATCAATTCTTCTTATGAAAGTTCAAACTTAGTAAAATCAGCATGTTCTGATAATAGTCATCTCTAATTTTTAAATGCCAGCTGCTGATTTTTAATTTCTTTTATACGAAATATACAAAAGAGAAAGTATTGTAACCATAAATAAATAAATAAATAAATAAAACTCGAAAATTTGATGAAAGTAATCATTTCAAATCTCTCCAATTAATATTTCTCTTGTTTTTTTCATTACTAATAAAGGATTTTATCATACAAACGAAGGAAATTTAAGCATGTCATTAAAAAGGAAACTAATTTAATAAAAAAAGAATTAGTAAATTGTTTCTAAGTATGATTAAATAAATTACTGAAATTCAGCCTTGAAATCTTAAACTAAAACCTTTGTTTAAAGCCTTCCAATCATTATAAGCAGACATCTAGATGCCCAAATTTATAGAGCATACTGTTACTAAAAACACATATGTTTAGTCAATCAAAGAAATATCAGCATACATAGGCATTTTTCTATCAATTACTAAAATGTATTCACAAAATTTTCAAATCGATGAAAAGTATCTTCAAGTATAGAAAAATCCCTTATGTAAAGCAAAATCTACATAAAATGATATCACAACCAAAGCTATCAAAATAAATAATTTACATTAATATTTTAAAGAACAAATAAACAGTTAGAAATAAAAATAAAATAAATAAATTTAAAATGAAAGATTCACCTGTTTAAGCACATTTTAGGCAATAAAGTAGGAAAAAATGCTTCTCGCTCTTCTTCACTTTCAAAAGATAGAAGAAATTTTCTTGCACATTCAGATGATGCTAACCTAACCTTCAAAAAAAAAAATGTTTAAATTTAAGGAACTTACAATATTTTTATACGTCACTATATCAAAAAGTTTTAAAACATTTTTTAAATAATATACTTGGCTCCAATTATCACTTAGTCCAATACCCAACTGTACACTTATTTGATGCCCAAAGTTTTCAGCAGCAAAAGCATTATATGCATTGTCTGAAACAAATAAGCAAGCAACAATAAGTATGATAGTTAAATGGAAACTTACATTTGAGTAGTATTATTAATTTATTTTTATAATAATGGACTATTTATGTTATTCAAATATTGCATAGAAGACACTTTTGAATTAACAAAAATTTATTTAAGAACAAACAGAAAAAAGAAGTTGGAGACTCATCAGTAAGAAGAAAAAAAAAATATTAAAAATATTAATTTTAGTTAGGAAGTTAATAAAATAAAGCAAAATGGCCCCACCTTTGCAAGATGTCCCACAACTGACCAACGATGCTAGCACATAGTAACCAGTCTCTCGAACAAATCGATTTGTATGCGATAATGTCTTAAATAGTAAGTCTAGAAATTCATTGGTTATCATTGGCTTAAAATGTTCACCACATCCATCAACCATAAATTGCAAACATCTTGAGAGATGAAAATAAAAATCATAGCATCAAATTAAATCATATTGAATTCAATTTTCACATAAATTATTCATAACATAGATAAGAATGTTTATTATGGCAATCAAATTGGTGACAGATAACTGATAGTCAAATACTAATATCATAATCACCTGGCAATTTACAGAGCACAAAACCATACAAAATAATTAAAAGTATGTCAGAAAATTTTAAAAAGATATTTTTAAGGACAAAAAATATCTAGAATTAAAACAAATAATAAAATATTAATATCTTACTTTTAAATATAAATTATAAAATTTAATTACTGCAACATTAAAAAGGAATTAAATTGTAAATATAAACAAGTAAATCTTTTACATGTTATTTTAAGAATGCAGGGAACATATTAATTAAAAATTTAAGTTAAGTTAAAAATTTAAGTTAAACGCTTTCAAAACATTAAAAAAAATCGATTTTCTGAGTTTTAAGATGGTGTACAATAATTTTCAAGCAGATTTTTTTAAATATTATTAGTAAAAAATACAGGCACTTTTCCATTAGCCGGGCATAAATGTCACCAATTGTGAACCAAATGCGAATTATTTGGCGTTTTTTCACATTTTTTTGGCAGAATTTTACATTATTTGGCGATTTTTCACCTGCGCCTGGCCAACGAAAAAGTAACAAAATTCAGAAAAATACGATTTTTTTAAAAATTTTAACTAATTCAAAAATTAACAAAATTTTAAGGGAAAAAAGTATTTTTAAAATTCTACAATGCCTGAGGTACTGCAAATTCTTCTTTAGTACACATGCTTACTTCATGCTGGTTTCAAGGCATTTCCATCCTGCAGTATCATGGAAGATTTGTGCAGCATCAGAGCTGAGTCGCTAAAATGATCAATAATTGAATATCTTTAGATACTATTTAACATCAACAAATTGAATCATTATAGATACAAATAACAGATTTTAACAATACTTCAATTTGGTTTTAAATATTATTTTAGTACATCTCATTTTTCAAGATAATTATAAATTTTGTTTTAATTTCCTAAGTTATAGATACAATAACATTATGATGATAAATACACTCTATAACAAAAAAATCGACGCACCAAAAAGCAATCATCCGATTGCTTTGAAATTTCGTATGCATGAGTGTTTTGACCAGATATGCAAATTATACAATTTAGGTGTCCAATGAATGGGTAGTTTGATCTCCAGCGCATCGGAACTCCGTATCCAGCAGATATATACAAGAAGCAGTTCTTCAACGGTTATTAAAACTTTCAGTTTGATTGCGATTCAGGTTACCTTTCAGCAATTTAATAAATGCTTCGCCGCATGGTTCGTGCTCATTACGAGCAACTGTCAGAGTTTGACAGAGGTCGTATTATTTGACTGAAAGAGGCCGGTTGGACAAATCGGAGAATAGCTCGTCATTTGAGTCGAAGCGAGGCGGCGAATCGAAGATGCTGGCAAGGATGGGTGGAAAATGTCAGAGTTCAGCGTCAGGATAGCAGCTGTCGAGCCAAGGGATCACAACAGATGGTGAGGGTTGGGTGATTGTCCGATCAGATATCACAGCGCCTTCTCCATCTCTATCAACCATCAGGCGTTCAACTCAAACACCAGTGTCCACCATGACCATTCACAGACGGTTGAGACAGGGAAATCTACGCTCGTGCCGACCGTTAGGCCGCTTGCCACTCACGCCTGCACACTGCCGAGTCAGATTACAGTGGTGCATGGCTCGATCAGGTTAGAATGATGCCGACTGGGGACATAGTCGTTAGCGACGAATCCCGTTTCCAACTGTGTCCTGACGATAACCGAAGACGTGTTTGGAGACAACCAGGGCGGAGGGGATCCTGCTTTCACTATTGCACGCAACACCGTCCCCAATAAGGCATTATGGTCTGAGGTGCCATTTCCTTTGATAGTCGGACCCCCTTTGGTCGTTATTAGAGATACAGTTACTGAACAGCGGTACGTCGACATCCTAAGTCCCATTTTGCTACCGTTTCTTTTGCAGTACCCATGGCTGGTTTTTCAGCAGGACAATGCCACACCACATACGAAACGTGTTGCTATGAACTGTCTACAAGCTTGTCAAACACTTTCTTGGCCAGCTAGATCGCCAGATCTCTCTCCCATCAAGCATGTTTGGGATATGATGGGAAGGCGATTGCATCTGCCACAGAATGCTGATGACCTCATTCGACAATTAGAGCGAATTTGGCAGAAAATACCGCAGGAGACCATCCGGAAGCTTTATCAGTCTATGCCGCGCCGTGTGGCAGCTTGTGTCCAGACTAGAGATGGGTCAACACCTTATTGAACTTGCTACTGTGACTCTGAAATAAATTATTCAATTGTTCTGAGATTTTAATCATTAACTATTCTGTACATTTTCTTCCTATCCACCAATTTTCGTCCCAATCAGACTACTCCTTCTTGGTGCGTCGATTTTTTTTTGTTATAGAGTGTAGTACTAATATTAAACAATATGTTACTGGATAATGAAAAAGATAAGATATGGATATCACTGTAATATCTTTCATTTTGTATGTATGTGTAATATGTATCTTGTGAATGACTGCAACAGTTTCAAAATGTGAAAAGTACTATTAGTCTGACAGAATCTCAACTAATAAAACTAAATGAGAGTGTCGATGCTCTAAAAGTAAGATTGTTTGCCTACAATCATTAAATTTGTTACATATATAGCTTCAAGTGTGGAAATGTGCATTTAAAAGCAAGTTTTCTAAAATTTTAGCAAGAATCTTAAATAATTAAAAATTAAGCAAATTTTAGCTCTCTCTCTCTCTCTCTCTTTTCTTTTTGCAAAAAATTTCTGTATATATTATTTTACAATATTGATTTTTGCATTATTTCAAATTTTAAAAAAATTATCTTTGTAATGATACAAATTTAACCAATCATGCAATATTTCCCAATTTTCGGTAATTTTTTTAAAAACATTTTTTCCCCTTTATTTAAAATTATAAACAGCATTAATGATCTGAAATTTTAATCTTTTTCATTGCTTCATCAAATATTTAATTGTAAAATTTTCTAATCATTGTTGAAAACTCAGAATGAAGGATGTTTAATATCTATAAAATTTACAAGACAAATTATAAGTGAAAGTTTTGCTATACTGCAAAAATTTCAAGAGAGAAAGATAAAACAATTGTCTTTTTAACAATGCAATTCATAGAACTGTAAAGAAAGTCATCTACACTAAAAACAGAAATATATAACAACAATTAAAACAATGCTATTTTAATAACTCACAATTTTACAGAATCATGGACTGAAACTATTTCTATCTGATTTATATGAAATCAAATATAATCAATATCCCCAATGAGTCAGCCAGTTGTCAAATATAACCAATTTCAAATAATTTAGGATATGAATATAATAAACACACATGCCTGCAAGCCCATTTTTTCAAACTACTCAATAAAGCTAAAAGATTAATTTATGCTTCTTTGCAGCTTCACATACAATGACTCATCTTATCAATGTCTGAACTTTTTTTTATAAGTTCAGCATATATTTAATAAAGCAATCAGTGTTTCTAATTCTGAAAATGCTTTGTTTATATATATTTCTTTTACTAACTGTTGAAAGGTCAATGGCTCTGCACTATACCTTTCAAGCATTAGATACAAAACAGAAATGGATATATAAATGGGAGTTGGTGATAGGGAACTAAATAATTATTAATAGAATGCAAGTAATTCGGATAATACAGTCATTATGTCAAGCAAACAACTTTTAATATATTTATCCTAAGTAAAGTCCTCTCAGTAGAGTTTTGATTTAAAAAAATTTGATATATAAATTCATCAATATTTGTGGTTAATGTCAATTAAAAATATCATAAATTTTCATAATAATTAAGATATAAATATTCAAGTATATTTTATATTCACTGGTTTGATACCATCTATATAAAAAAATATTTGAATAGAAAACAAAATTTGTGAAAGAAGATGAGTATATTCAGCAAATATCAAAATTCATTCATAAGGACTTTAGAGACCATTAGATATATAAAAAAAGATAGATAATAGATATATAAAAAAGTAGCTACCATCAGATGGACTGTCAGAAAAGTTAGATGGCATAAAATGGACTAAAAAATAAGAGAGGAAAATTCTTAACATTTTAATATTATTATTGAGTGAAGATGTTGAGCAGAAGAGGGAGGGGTAGTGCTTTTGATTAGTTCCTTCTTGACTTTTTAATTGTTATTTTAATCAATTTAAGCAGAGCTCGATGTGTTTTTTTTTCGTTAAATGATTTGCACCCAATGTTAGTTAGCATTGTAAGATATATCCTTAAACAAGAATATAAATTGTTATGATTTATTCACTGCTAAATTTTAATTACAAAAAAAATCGCATGATATTACATTTAATATAATAAATATATTAATCAAATGTTCATGTAATAGTAGGAGGCAGATACTTCATCCATATCAGAATTCTTTGAAAAAAAAAGTATACTTAATCAAATGACAGATAACTTTTTTAATGTCCACAAGTAACTCTGTTGTAATTACGGTTGCAGGTATTTTGTTGCGACTCCAATTATCAAGATGTTTTAGAATTATTATTTTTTACTAGCATTTTAACTAATGAAATTAAACATTTGATTTTTACTACTAACTTCACCAAAGCAGTGTACATGAGAGCGCTTAGAAGAGAAGTAGAAAATGGCTTTTTTAGAATTTCTGTGTCTTATCCAGATGATGAGTAATGCAGCAATTGCATCACACATAGCCTTGATGGAACTTGTAGTTTACAGATTTCTGATATTATTTATGGTAGATATATATGATTTATGATAGGCATTCACCACAAATTAAAAAAAAAAACATTTCCTGGTAGATATTTAAATTTTATAAGCATATTTTTAAAAAATTCATGTATTATTTGTTTAATTGATTCACAAATGCTATTTTATACTAGTTCAAAATAAATTTTATTTGGTACATTTAGGTTTTAATGGCAACCAAAAAGTGTCAAAAAATATTTTGCCAATTTAGTGATTTCAATCCTTAAAATATACAGCATGCAATTCACTTTCAAAATTTTTCGTAATAAATAACAAAGAACTTTTGTATATATTTTTTTATATTTTGGCAAAGATTTTTATAGACACTTTTTGGTCATTGTTAAAATTGAATTTAACTGTTATTTATTTTTTATTTTTCAATGTTTTTAATTATGAGTTTTTTAATATTGAAATGTTTAATTTTACTCTTCAAAATCTATTCATTCTTATCAAAAGAAAAGCACTTTCAAAGAGTGGGATATTGAATCCAATTTATTCCTCAGCAATTTTAAGAAGCTTTATAAGCAGATAGCAATAGTTTAAATCTTTCAAATCCTCAAAATAAAAAATTTAATTAAATTAAATGCTAAATGATGCAATGTTTCAATTAAATACTGAATATCTAAGAGAAAAAATATTTATCACATTTTATATTTATATAGCTATTAAAAGAAACACATATTTTAGTTATATTGGGAAAATGACAGCTAAGATAAACGGAGGAGGGGCTTTGCATTGAGAAAAAATTATGCTACAAAATTGGAAGTTGAACCATTGGTTTTCATTTTGAAATTAATATTCAAAAATAATTTAACGAAATGTCTACTTACTCGAACTCTTTGTCCTTTTGGTGATTCATTTGTATCACCCTCTGCATCCGAACTAAAAACCTCACTCGAATCACTTGTATCCATAACATCACGTTCCATGTTATCTTTGATCAACTGCATAAGATAATCTTTACATTGATTATACACTTCAGGTCCTCTTAAATAACACAAACTTCCCAAAACTTCTCCTAAAAAATAAATATAATTACTCAAAAAAATTAAGTAATCCATCAATAAATCCTTACAGAAAAATGTTTACAAATACAAAATTTAAAAAAATTAAGAACAGAAGAACATGTTAGAAAGCCATAGTTAAGTAGATTAAGATAGAATTAATTTAATAAATTATGTTAATCAATTTGTCTATTTAAACAAATTTGTCCTTTTAAAGTATTTCCATTGACAATAATTTTAAGTTATAAAATATAATAAATAAAAAGGTTTTCCATCCCCCCCACACACTGTGTATTATTTAAAGGCATATAACATTTTTTTTGTAATGAAATTATTAGCCTATCTTGATACAATTGGCAAGGTCAGTTTGATCCAAAAGGAAGATTTGATTCTGTTTAACTCTGGTTGAAATAATCAAACATGAATATTATACAGAGCTTGTGAGCCTAAACTGGATTGCAAAGATGCTCAACATAGTATCCGTTTTAAAGATATCCGGATCAGTTTATTACATTCTCTGTGCAATTTACAATGTCAATACAGGGGCCAAATAAGTTGATAGAAATGCAATCTGCTATAATGATCTGAATTTCCTCAGCAAAAGTATAGTTTTTAATATTGGAGATTTATGTTATTAAAAATAGAAAAGAGAATTCTTTTACTATGCCTGGTAGACTTACTTTAAAGCAGAATTCTGCACAGCAAAAACATTAATTAAACGTTTGATCACTCTCTCTTAAGTATCATTTAGATGTAATGTGTGTGTTTTGTTGCTCATCCAATTTACTAAACAGCATTAATCGATTGAAAATTGCAGTTTGCCTTCATAGATTTTCTTTTCTTCAATCTTTTTCTTATAATCTAGATTGTCTTTGGATTATTCTTACTCATTATTCAGAAGACTAAAACTACTGTTAAAAAATCACCATTCTTTCATAACTTTCTATATAATTGAATATGATTAACTAAATTTTAATTTACACATACTTTTATAGTTTCTACCAAATCGATATTTTAAATCACTGTGGACATGAACTTATAATAGTTTATAGTCTGGAGAGCTGACAGCATACAAATAATAATTATTTTTGCTAAATTTTAATATTGCTAATGGAAGCCTAAGTTCTTTATATATATATATATATATATATATATATATATATATATATAT
>JAOUZG010031916.1:1574005-1635477 GCA_026289955.1 Argiope argentata | reverse complement strand
ATATATATATATATATATATATATATATATATATATATACGGAAATTTATTCAAAATTTATATTTAATCAACATAAAATTCACAAGACAATAATACTAAGCAATTGAAAAATTATTACATTTATTAGCTTAGTAATTATAAATGATCTCCATACTCTCTTATCACATAATCAATACATATTATATAAATAATAAATGTTGGAGCAAATAAAATATTGATATTTTAAAACAGACAAACATGTAAATTAATAATAAAGCAAATGTGTGCAATTAATCATGATTTCTGAAACACATTTTTTCCCATAGTATGCCTTTCATATTTTCTTTCCTAATAATATCCAAAATTATAGTTTTTTTCTTTTATTGTAGTTTTGACAGACAAATTTAAATACAAGAATTTTAAACAAGGATATCCTATATCTTTCAAAATTATTAAAAACTTTAAATATTCCAAATGAAATCATGCCTAAATCCATTAAAAATTTTCATACAAATGAAGAATGCACTTTTCCTAACTCTACCTTGTTTTAAAATTTACTTTGATTTTTTAAATATTATTCATGAGGCTGTTTCTGACAGAACAATATGAGCTATAATTTGTTAATTTAAGAGGACATCAAAAAGTTCATATTATGCTTTAGTAGATTTTTAATGATACAGTTAAATATATAAGGATTTCCCCATACCCATTTCTTAAAAAATTTTTATTAAAGCAAAAATTATTTAATATGTTTAGGCAATACAATTCTTATTATCACATTAAATTATAAAATAGAGATGTATATTTGAAAAAAGAAAAAATCATTTTTAAACGCTGACACTGCAAACATTAATGAAATTTGCATTAATATTAAAGCCTCTTCTTAAGAGGTAAGACAATTTTTCACATATTATTTTGAAGGCAAAAGTAATAATTATTCCTTATTGGAATTTTTCTGATTATTTATAATATGACACGCTTCGTAACTGAAATAAAATAACATGATTATAAGCATACCTGCCGCCAATCGAATTCTCACTTCATGGTCAGTCAAAAATCCCAAGCTACGTTCGTAAACGTTTTGAAGAAATGATAAAGTATTTTCATCCAAATTACTTCCTTTTAATTCCATTATTACAGACTTGGCACCTAAAAGTGCCCCGTGTTTTGACTCCCATCCACCTTCAGATATGTTCAATTTATCCAGCAATATTTTTTCCACCGAATGAATGGTTTCAGTTGAGTCTTTACTTATATATTCTTTTAAGTGATTCATTCCTTGATCTCTCTCTAACTTTCTCGCGCTAAAGAGTAAATTGTAGATATCTTCTAAATTCTCCATGATATTACTAAACTTCTTACAATCAAATTTCTAGAATGTAAATATTATGGGATATGGAGCGACAAATGGTATAATCCCTACAATCAAATTTGACAGAAGACAGAAAAAACAAATGCTAATAAACAAAACAAATGATTTTGTTGCCATATCTTTTACGAAGAAAATGCCATTTCAAAAGCAATACATTCCAATTTATATATATTTTGTCAAGAGAAATTCCCAGCTTTCATTTCAGTAATTATAAGCTAGGTATTTCGATCAGACGTTGGATATTTCATATTAGTAAAGCTCATTTGGAGATTTTTTTTTTTTTTGAATTTGAGGAATATTGATTTTGCACTTTTCCATTTAGAATGCTGTAATCAAAATTCGATGCACTGAGATCTTTTTTAAATTATTATTTTATGCCATTATTTTATTCTTTGAACTCAATAAGTTAATAATTAAAACTTATCAGCTTCTTTCTTAATTAATTTATTTCGATAAATTTATCTTTTATCTATAACCGTTAAGAGATAACGGAATATCAACGGGCGCAATATGACAGAATGGAACAAAAATCACATGAAGAGATAATAGTTTGAATTTTACGGCGGCAGAACGAGTTAACTTCAAGTTACCAACATTGATTAATAAACAAAATAGTAAGTGACAGTATTGAAATTAGATGTAAGGCTTTTTTTTACTTAATATAGATAACGATTTAATTTTGTTTTAAAGAAAAATATGGGATTATTGCCTATTCAATGTTATGTTTATTGTTTTTAAATGCCTCTTTCGTTAAGGTTGTTTACTGTATTGTTATGGTTTTGTAATTCTAATAAACTTTTATTGATTTCATACGTTTAATTCTGACGCGGTTTAAAGAATGAGAGTTGAAATACAATAATCTTATTAAAATATTTGTTAGTTGCAGATGCCATTAAGTTTAATTTAGCAGATATTTGTATGTGTCCGTGTTTTATTACTTTTTACAATAGCACTAAAAGTTATTAATTTATTTTTACTACTAGTGAAAATGTTAACAAAGATAAAATGCAAGATTGTTTTATATTTCCATAGAGAAGATATTATTCATCATTCTATTTTTATATATGCATATTCAAATGAATAACAAATTTTATTATCTGAAAATATTATTATTATTTTTTTTCATTTATGCATGTTTATTTTGTTACTGCCTTTTGTAGAATATTAGGGATTCGTACATTATTGCAACTATAAGTTGTTTCTGTACTGAATATAGCTAAAAGGTATTTTTATTTCTGATATTTGTGATGGATTTCTTTTTGTTGTTTGGAAATTAAAATTGACATTATTGAAATGTTACATGGATATAAAGCTATAAAATTTAAAAAATGAATGCTGTTTCTTATAAAGGTGGATAGTTCTTTTTTGAAATTGATAAGTTGAATTTATTTGATAATTATTTCTTTAAGACTTGAAGTATTAGCAGTGCAGGAATATTGAATTATATATGAAATTAAAAAATATATTTGAAAATAACAACATTAAGACTATTTATAAGATAAATATTTGTCAGAATAAAAAAAAAGTTATCAATGCATTCAAATTATACCGAACATTAGAAATCTCTTCAAACATTAAAACTGAACAGTACAGCTGGATTATTACAGTTATTGAATTATCTCCATTGAAAAGAAACATTTTGACATTTATACTATATTTTTTAGTTCCAATTGGAATTTGTGTATTTACTGCATGCCATCAAACATGTTCAATAAATCAGTATAACATCTTTGGCTGTTAATTGCTGGTTAACATGACATCTTAGATAATTTTTGTTGGTTAATTGCTGATATGTGGTTAATGCATGAGTGTTGGTCTATTTATGAAATTAATAAATTGCAAAGTTGGCATTATTTGATTAAAATCAGCATTCATCGATAATATGTGGTGATTTTTTTTCTGTGGATGCAATGACAGTAGAGTACTTTGCTAGAATTATTTAATTTTAAAGAAGATGTCAGAAGACATGTGACAGTTTGTTGTTTACTACTTGTATTTTAGTCCTAGAATTTATGAGTCATTTTTATACTATTGTTTTACATGGTAAACTTTATTGTTGAAAACTTTTTTCTTTTATAACAAACCATTTATGACTGAAACTTGACTGGTTTCAGTCCTTCTGATGAAAAAATTTATGCCCAAGCATATAATTGTCCTGGAATAATGATTATTTAATTTAATTTTCGACATCTTTATAATCATATTTAGGCTTAAAAAATTTATTCCCATTGATAAAAAATCATGAAAATTATTTGCTTTTTCAAGTAATATGGCAAATAATAGATATCATTTTACTTTGTCAAGTACGTTTGTATAAGATTACAAAATCTAACGTACTTGACAAAGTAAAATGATCTTATATATTGTATATGTTTTGCCATTCAACTTCATATAAAAGTTACTTATCCAATTAAAATATACCTAATTATCTTGTATTAAATTTAACATATATACAGTGGGACAAACAATTGAGGATACACCTTACTTTTACTTGATAAATCCAACTTTCAATTGAAATAGCACATTAACTAGAAGTGCAAACGCGTTTTTATTTTCACATATAACAAAAGGGTTAATTTACAGTAAAAATAACGAAAATCAACAAAAAAATATCTTAAAATTTTTTTACCAGTATTTGAAATAAACATAGGCAGAATTTTACCTCAAAAAATTAAGGATACACCAATAAAATTTGTGTGACATATCGCATACAAAGACAGTGTCAATATTTGTTTGCATGTCCTTTGGCTTTTATAATGTCCTCCAAACGTCTTAGTACCGATTCGACCAATTTTTTGGTGGTATGTGGAGATATTTTATACCATTCTTCTTGTAACACTTAATTTAAATGGGCTTTGTTCCTAATTTGGTGTTTTTGGACCGCTATTTCGAGTGTGGCCCACAAATTTTCTATGACATTGATGTCAGGGGACTGTGGTGGTATGTGCAGTTGCTGTTTACAATGAAAAAGACAACACATTTTGACATTACGCGCTGTATGTTTGGAGTCGCTGTCGTGCTGGAAAATAAAATTTCCATCTAAACCCAATTTTTTTCACTTTCTTTAAGATTGTTGTTGAGTATATCTATATAAAACTTATGATCCATTATACCATCTATAAAAACTAAATTTCCTACCCCATTCGAAGCCATACAACCCCAAACCATGATTGAGCCACCACCATGTTTAACTGTAGGAAGTATATTTTTTGGATCCAAAGCGGTGTTCGGCTTTCTCCAAACGGTGCGACTGCCATCACTTCCCAAAATGTTGAATTTACTTTCGTCACTAAATATAACTTTCTTCCAAGAGTTATCTGTCTTCAATTGATGAGTTTTTGCAAACTCTAGATGCTTTTTCTGATTTTGTAAACTTATGAAAGGTTTCTTTCTAGCTACTCGACTGCTATATCCATCATGTCTAATCACATTTCTCACAGTTTCAGCTCTTACACTTCTGCCCATTATTCGAGAAGTTTCTGCAGCTAGTTTGATTGCACTTAGTTTAGGATCAATCTTGATATCTTTCAAATTTTTTCTTTTGGTTACATTGCTCAGAATACTTTTCCTTCCTCTTCCACTTTTATTTTCAATTAATCCAACGCTTTTAAATCTTACAATGATTTTCTGGATACACGAGTGGCTTCTACCGACAATTTCAGCTATTTCACGACAAGAACTTCCTTTCTTAAATAACCTTAATATAAATTTTCTTACATCAATACTGGTCTCTCTTCGAAGACCCATTTTCCATTTAAAATTGCGACTTTAAATTCACGTAACCTACTTCAAAAGACAAAAGTAGAAGCTGAAAAGGTTTAAGATAAAATTGGCCAAACTTAGGCTATTACAATAGAAAGCAGAAAAAAATCTAGCGGTAGTTATACAAAAATTTTATTGGTGTATCCTTAATTTTTTGAGGTAAAAATCTGCCTATGTGTATTTCAAATACTGGTAAAATTTTTAATTTTAGATATTTTTTTTGTTGATTTTCGTTATTTTTACTGTAAATTAACCCTTTTGTTATATGTGAAAATAAAAACGCGTTTGCACTTCTAGTTAATGTGCTATTTCAATTGAAAGTTGGACTTATCAAGTAAAAGTAAGGTGTATCCTCAATTGTTTGTCCCACTGTATAATAACTACCTCCATATCTAGGTATTGCAATCTCTGGCCTCTAAACAAATGTGCACTTAAAAAAAAAATCTGTTTCCCATATCAACAAACCAGTTAAATTTATTAAATATTTTGGTACTTTCTGATTTTGGAAGGCCATGAAAATACTGAAAAAAAAATCATTAAAGGCCAATAACAATCTATTAAATGTGGGATACCTACCATAAAATTCATTAGTTTAAAATCTTATGTATTCAAACTCATGAATATCATATTTGTGCTCCTTTGATTGCTTATGTTGTAAGACATCTTCTTTGCAAAATGTAAGTTTGGAGTTAATTTAGATGCAAGAATATTTAAATCAGTCCAGGACTGCTTTGTTTAAAGAATACACCAACTTTTTTGTAATTATTGATAATTTTATTATTGTACAATAAGTGATAAACTGGTGAATGCTGCTAACAGGAAATCTAAAGAAACTTTATGAAAAATTATTTATTACTTTTGGGACAGGAGGCCTCTATCCTAGACACATACAGGATGGAGCATATGCGAAAAAAATCATCCCACAAGATAGAGGTTTTGCGTTGCTAAGCCTAAATTTAAATGCAAATAACAAAAGTTTTTAGCCCTAAATTGTCATTTTTGTTACCATTTTAGGTTATTAGTTCATCCAAATTATAAGCACATTCTTCCTCCCACAAATTGCATCTCCTCGCCATAATAAACCAAAACCGTCTTTCCATAATGAAAAGAGAAGTTAGCAAAACGTATCTTGAAGCTACACAAAATATAACAGAATTGACGTTAAAACTGAAAAGACTACAGTTGTACAATAATATATATAGTGAATGATTTTATTAATTGGGAGGTTATGCAACCCATCTCTGTTTATTTACATTACTTCCCCTTCTTCCACAACAGCTGATGATTAAAATGCCTATCAAGTTGAATATGAGCAAACTGAAAATCAAGACACTAAAACTATATTTGTTTCAAAAGTAATGGACACATGGAGCTATTTACTAGGGATTAAAAATTTCTCCCGTTTAAAATGCAATATTCAACACCGTTCCATGAGTTTGATTTCCTGAAATTCACAGGTGATATGCCCAGCTATGAGAGAAGTTCATAGGCGATGCATATATGACACACCTGTCACGAAAAAGGTAAAAACAGAGCAATGAATGAATTTTGACTTGTTCAAAAAGAAAAACTTAGCAATAAAGTCATATCATTACTTGTTCAAAAGAAAAACTTTACAATAAAGTCATATCATTATTAAAGATGATAATAATACTTTCTCATTGCAAAAATAATGTTAAGAAAGTATTTTGGTCAAAGTTTATCTATGAGAGAGTATGAATGAGCAAACGCCCATTATAAAAAAAAATGTTTGACGGCATTCAGGCAGAAGTAAATTTAAAATATCAAATTGATTGATAAGAAGTGTAAGGACTTCATGGACTTAATATAAAAGGTATGAAGTGAAAAACAAAAGGAAGAAGTAGAATTAAGTGGAAATATGAAGAGAGGGGGAAGCAGACAGTGTAGAGAGCATTAAAAATAGAACACAATTCTCTAGGCAGTTTAAAAGGACCGTTTAAGAGTTGAGGAAGAAATTACATAGCTCAAATTTTTTTTGGGAAAAAAAAAACTTAACACATTTTAATTCCCTAAAAGCAGGATTGTTTGTTTTAAACCCAATATTTTAAATTAGTATTCTGATAATTGATATTTTAACTTTAAAATAAATAATTATTGTTTTTAATTTTTATATTTTAATTATAACAGACAAATATTTGTTAATTGAGTTATCTTTAAATTAGTTTCTTTTATCTGGCATTATTTGCATCAATAAATGGAATGAAAAAGATTTTTATTCTATGAATAGAGTTTTGATGTAATTTCTTCTGATTAGTTAAAGAAAAGATTTGAAACAAAATCTATGAGTTTCTTTTATGTAACTTTTGCTAATGTTTGTGTTAATGAATGTATATAATCCTATTGTTTTTATGTTTATTTTGCAGTATGCTATTCTAGTACTTTCACTTAGTAATGATTGAATATTGTTTTAAAATTTTGTTCAAAGATTATAAAAAACTTTACTATTAACATAATTTAATTTGTGTTGCAAAGAGTACTGATTGATTTGATTTGTAGTATTCTTATACATCATTAAAATCAAAATATTAAAAAAATTTAGTATTTTTTTAGATATTAATACTGCTTTAAAAGTTTTTTAATGATGTTCATTCCATTATTTAAAAATTAAATTTTTGGAAAACATTTAATATTGAATAATTTGTCAAAGTGTTTATAATAATTTTTAATTGTAAATTTACAATGATTCTAATTGGGAGAAAATTAATATAATTAGTTGGCATAAATCGGGGATTTTTTCCCTTCTATTTCTGTATATCTCTTTTAATAGAAAGTTTATTATGTGTATTAGGCCATGCATCAGATGCAATAAGAAATGATAACAATTTGTTTGAATATTAATTTAATTTTCTATGTATTTAAGCATCGAATTATGATGTTTGTTAAAGCTCTGTTATTTTCATATCTTTGTATCAATTTTATTTATTTTTTAAATGAACTTTTTTAATGAAGGTGAGTCCTATGATATAGTGTCATTAAAGCCTAAACTGTCTTTTATTTCATATTAGAATTTTCTAATCCCATTTTACATAAAAATTGCTGATAATTTTAAAAAAATCTTTTTTTTTCTTCTTAATTTTTAAAGTATGGTATTAAATAGCAGTGCTAATATTTTATGTAAAAGTGGGGAAAATTATTTTATTTCATATAAGAAAGTCAAAAAGTATGTTAAAATACTTATGCTGTAATACATTTTTAAAAAAATTTAAATTCTGGAATCAAAATAACTCAAATGGTATGATTAAAAATACATTTTTTTTAATTTTAAGATTAATAATTAAAAATAATTTTAAAAATGTAGCATAAAAATAAAAGTTTTATAGGAAAATATCAAAATCTCTCCTATTTTTAATTAAGATTTGCAAGAAATTTCTATGAAAATTTTTGTAACTCTAATTAAATAGAGCATCAAGTGAAAAACAGATGTACTCTTTTTAAAAATTGGTATTTAAAGTCTTGGATGTATTTATTTTCAATAAGTTTTCTTGATTAGATTAATTTAAGTAGTTATTGTGTCAAGTTATTAAAAAAATCCTAAAATTCTATACTTGTTTTCTTTAATTATGGTTGAATATTTAAAAAAAAATTTCTATGTTTTTACTTCAACACTTGTTGATATTTATAAAAATTTTAATGCTTAGAATAAGACATAAACTGTAGTTTGTGTTTAAATTGCTTTCAAGTGCAATGTATTTTAATTCTTTAAATGAGTGATAAATTTATGTTGATTATTTCATTAATATGATATTTTATAATTATTAAACTGTATAAGGTTAATTTTAATTAAAAACTAAATTAAACAGTTAAAATGCTTGTTTTATTTAAAATTATTAATTTAAAGTAAGTTATTTTAGTGTTTAAAGTTCTGAGTTAATCAATAATATGAAGATGAAAATGTAGCTTCCAAGTGATCATTTAAATTTTATATTAGTTGCTTATGAGAATAGTTGGCTTCTCCTACTTCTACATCTACTTGTTTTAAGGAATAGAAAAACTGCAGTATGGCTTCTACTTATTAATACTTTTGTCGTTCTTGGAGAGAGTTCTCATTATATTTATGTGGAATTCATTGTCAAACCAAAATCATTTTTCATTAAAATGTAAGCTTTAATTTTTTTTTTTTTAAAAGTTTGTTGCAATTATTATTGAATGTTACTTTTTTATATCATTGTTGCATTATTTTATTTTATTGCATTTTATATTTTCTGCATTCAAGTTGTAATCATATTAAATGGATGTGATTTTTTTTAAAAATTTGAATTGACTTCAGTATTTTACAGTTTATGTTCATAAAGATAACATTTTCTTTCTTTTATGCAGCTGCAATATTTACCTTCTTGCAATGGCAAAAAGGGAATAAATAATTAAAATTGTTTATTATTCGAGAGATTAAATATAACGAAAAATATAATTAAGGGTTTACTAATTTCAGGCAGAAGAATTTGCTTGTTTAATTCTATATGCAATTTATTGGAAGTTTCTCTGAAAGAGAAATGATATATTTATCCATTTGCAGATATGTGGCTTGTATTGAATAGGAAGGAGATAGCTTCCTTCAGCTAATCTATATATTAATTAGAGGCAATACATAGTGAAGTTATACTTATTTATGTAATTGATATATAAAGTAATTTATCCTAACTTGCTATTTTTCTGTTACATAAATCTTATAATAGCTATCTTTCAGAATTGATTTGAAAACTTATAAATTATTTTGTATAAAAATTTATAATACTTATATAAAGTAACAAATTATAAAAATTACACAAGTTCAGTTTCTGTATATTTATATAATTCATATACAATTTTTAACAAAATTTAGTTAAAAATCAACCTTTCCTTTTACGTTTAAGCATGCAATTTTAAAGAAATCAATGAATCAAAGTAATTTTATGAATTACATAAAATAAATTTATTGCATTGATTTTATGACTGTTTGAGAGTTATTATTTTCTATATTTTAGAAAAAATGATTTAAGATATTGTTAGAAAGTATTAAGTTTGCTTTATAGTTTGAAAATGCAGCAAGTCTGACTGGGAATTGGTGAATGGTTTTTAATTATTTTATAATTTTTTAAAAATAATACTTTTTTATAATTTTTATTTTGATATAAGTTGTTAATTGTTACAAATTAAATATTCACATTTCTTTGATGATTTTTCTCATTATATACTTTTAAATACATTTTTATTACTTAGAACTAAAAAATTGTTTTCCAAAATCTGGTAAGATAGATTTAATTCTTGAAACAAAAATAAGTCAGTTTTTATATGTCATAAATTTATTTGCTATTCTCTCATTAAAATATTTATATTTGTAATTTTGTACATTTTTAATAATAAGACTGATTGATTTAATTTCTTTATACTAAAAATAGCCCTGCTTGTATCTTTTGCATCCTTAACTGCAGTAAAAATCTTAATTATATGTATTGCATTTATTTTTATTATATCATATTACTTAATAACATTTACAAAAATGTTATAATTTTAGCTTTCAGAAAAAGAAAAAAAATTGATTGTATTTAAAGTATTCTACATTTTGTATTAATTTTTTTGTTCTGTAATACCTAGTATGTTGGTTAGCCATAGTCCTCCATAGGTCCTAAAATTATGCACTTTTTTCTCACAGTTTTTCTTTGAGGTAAATTTACTTGCTGTACTGTCATTAAGTTAAATGTATATATTCTTTTGTTCATTTTCATAAAAATGAAGAAATTTGATTTTATTAGGGGATAAAAAGGGCCTGAGCAAGTATGTTATATAATTTTATTTGTATTTGTAACATTTTAAAAAAACTTGTGGCTATATCCACAATTACACTTGTGTTAATCTTTTTTTATATGTAAGTAAGGAAAGTGTAAATCTTTTATATCTAATTCTTTAAGAAAGGTTAATGCTCTCTAGTGCAATTACTTCCCAATCTAAAATTTTTGAATAAATGAATTTTTTATGTCAAATTTGGCCCAAATATGTAAAGAAAGTAATAACATGTACTGTCTGTCCATAAGGAGATCTCTGGCCGACAGTCGTCTATGTTTACGGCGGTCGTTATAGAAACAGGTTACTGCAGGAAGAGTCCATTTCGCAGAGGTAGAAATTCATTCAAGTTTCTTACGTTGGCGCGTTTAGCGCCTAATTGGCGGTGTTGATATATTTCCTTTAATTTTTGAAAGCAAATTCAAAAAATAATTCACTGGGCTGAAAACCATTTGCGTACTTGGAATTTTGAAAAAATATATTATTCCTGTTAGAATAATACAGAAATTCCTATCTGATTAGTACAGAAAGAACAGAGTAAATAAAATAGAAAAACTGAATAATTATTTATATGTCTAACGACTGCACAAGAAGAAAAAAAAATAAGTAGAATCTGGCATGACAAATTAATTTTCATTTTATTTGTTTTAAATTTATGTAACTTCTTAAGATCAAATTATCCGCAGCAAACAGGAAGTAATCTGTCTAATTCAACATAAAAATAATAACATAATAATCATAATTATTTCATAATTTTTATAAACGGTTACTTTTATTCTGTTATAAAGTAAACTATCCATTGTTAAATATGCTTAAAACCTCTCCAAAATTTTTTTTTAATAAATAAATATATTTATTTATTTTTGATATATATGCTATTTTTCGAAACTCAAAACTAACAATTACATTTTATCAAATAAGATAAATAAAAGCTATAAGATAAATAAAATTTTCAAAGTTTTTTTAACGATACTTTAAAAAATAAGGATAATCAAAAGTATGTTAAGTTGAAACTTTTGATTATCGACATATTGAATAACAGAAAACAAGAGCACATTAATGAAAAAATAGAAAATAACAAAAAGGAATCAAATAAATTTCGTAGCTTCAGGAAATAAACTAAATAAAATTCTATATCTTCTATAACTTATGATTAAATTAATTGAAATGAAACAAAAAAGCAATTTTAAAATTCACTTTTTATTTATAAAACACATTAATTATTATTAAAAGAGTGCAAAACTAGTAGAGATCGAGTGACAGTTGTGAACTTACAATTTAAAGAATTCTAAATCACTGTCACAAGATTCCGTTTCTTCTGAATCGGAATCCGATTCAGTACTTCCAACCTGAAATACTAGTTCATCCCCTAGTTCTTCTAAAATCCCATCTTTTTCCCAATACGAATTTTCAGCAAGTTACAAGCAAAATTCTATAACATTTTGCACAATTTTACGTGCTTGTGATTTTAAAGTCTCTCCATTCTTAAATTGAAAAGGCATTTTAAAGGATCTCAAAATTCAAGAGACTAAAATTATTAAATAATGAAATGCAGTTAATATTAACCAAAGAAAATATTGATAAAATACAAAAGAAGTAAGTATAAGCAAATATAAAGATTCGAGCAACTGCGGTAAAGCGAGAAGACGAATGAGCCATAGTTTTTTTATCGTTTCATTTTTTCGCCAAGATAAAGAATAACTCGCCAGACTTCCATCCGATTCCACCCATTCAAAATAGATCCTCCCTATCGACACCTGTTTCAATGACGCCCACCGTAAATATAGACTACTGTCGGTCAGAGATCTCCTTATGGACAGACAGTACATGGCCATTAGTGAAACATTCAACTTCTAGATTTTTACTAGCTTCATCTTACAGTCATATCTGTGATTATGGAGAAAAAAAAATCTCTTGAAAATATCTTGCGAAAGCACATAATGACTTTTTAATATAAACTCTATAAAAAATCCTTTTAATGCAAATCCTATGTAATATTTAAGTCAATACTTTTCACACTGACTGATGCAAAATGCATATTGAAAAATGCCTAGAGACATATATTAAAAATCTAAATATTTTATAATGATAAAAAGGTAAAAATATGTAATTAAAAGAAGAAAAACTAATTAAAAATATTTTTTCATACATTAAAAAATAATATTGCTTTTATAAGCTAGTAAAGAAAGTATATAATATCATTTGGCAAATTACTGTGCATGCATATTAAAATGTTTATTTTTATACTGCTTAGTACTTGGAAAAATGAAAATGACTTAAGAAGAATGAAGATAGCATTTGAAGTTTAAAAAACAAATTCATGTAGCTTTGAATTTTTTTTAAAGGCATAAGTTGTTTTTGTTCTTGTGTTCTGATTTACAATGGAATGAGGAGTGCAGTAGCTTCTGAGGGCACTTTGGACCCCTAAGCACCTGAGAGCAGAACAGAACTTGACTTCTGGCTGGCACACATCACAAACTCTTTTCACGGGACAGACTTCATTCATCCATCCATAGATCATAATTCAGATCTAAAACTAATCACCTTTGTCTCCGTACCCTCAAGACAAAAGACTTATTGACCACAACAGATTTAATGTGTGCCACTGCCACATACGCATGGAGAGTCTTTGGTTGACTGGTTCGAACTTACATCCCAAGGGATACAAATCTAATGCCCTACCAACCAGACTATCGTGGTCTGGTTGATAGGCATAAAAGATCGATGTAATAAAGCAATTAAAGGTTTTTCCAAAAGAAAAAAAAAAGAATTGATTCAAACTAACATTGAAATATTAAAGAAAAGCTCTATGATTGAAATTGTTTAATGGAATTGACATTACTGAAGTTTTATTTTTCAAATTTTAAAATGATTTAAATATATTCTTTTATTTAATATGTTTCAGAGCTTTAGAGGAAATTAAAACAATTATTTGCAGCCCAAGTTGATTCTATTTCAACCTTTTAAAATTAAATTAAAACCTTAATTTTTAATAATATGGGTAGTTTTTCCAAATGCAAATAAACAAATATTAAAATTCATGCATTTATCTTCCATTATTTTTCTTTTATCTTCCATTATTTTTCTTTTATCTTCCATTATTAATTTTTTAAATCTTTCAGAGAGTATGAAAATATAAGGTTCAAAAAAACCAATAACACAAATTATTTATTATATTAAGATTACAGTTTCAGATAATTAATATTTTCAAAATAAAACAGTTCAACATTTTGATTATAATTTTTTATGTTATCCATTTTCAATGCATTAATTAATGCACTAATACTAAGAAAATGATTTCATTAAAAGTTTTAAATAAGTTCATATAATAAATAAATCTTGTATTTATTTTTAATGTTATTTATGTGAAGTTAAAGTCTAAAAGCAATTTCAATTCAATTATCCTTCAATGAAGGTATCTGTAAAGACAGATAATTGTCAATTTTTAAATTTTTCATTTTATATTTTTATTTATTCTTTAAATTTACTACATTTTTGAAGTTTGTAAGCTTTTAAATTCTATAATCACATTATTAGCTATATATATGTACATACTAAGTTCAGGTTTTCATACATTCAATTTTATGGCCATTAATTAATATTCATTCTGATTACATATTAGTTCTTTAATTCTACTTAGTAATAACTTGAAATAATTTGTGAATTTACTTTGCATTATAGCACACAACTTATTGCATTATATTATTATAAATAAATAATTAATGATGATGATAATTTGATTTGTTTTCTTGGAAGATTTTCATAGCCTTAAATAAAAACAAATTTTAAAAAGTAATGGAAATTTGGAAAAAGAAAGTAACAATCAAGTCCTTCGCAAATAATTGTTTATAATCGCAAGACAGTTAAGTTACAATATTTGAAAATTGTAATTTCTGACTGCAAGTTATCAATAGAAACAACAATTTTAGATATTTACATATTTTAATTGTAAAACATATTTGCATAGATATTTTTATGTAAAATTCTTATTCGCATACAAGAAAATAGACAGGATAGTTCTGAATTTATTTAGTATTGATTCTGTAAGTTTTTTAATGAAGTATGATGATGTTTTTCAATTTACATAGCTTTTGACGGAAAAAGAAATGACAAAATTTGTAATGTATTTGATATGTCAAAAATTTTGTACTTTGTTAATTCTATAAAGTTCAATTTATTGGATTTAATCCTTTGCACTTAAGAGTGACTGTCAGCCACCAATTTTTTGCAGCAACTCGAGCAAAATAGTCTATGAGAGAAAAGGGCTAAATTAAATATTGCACCTTCATTCATATAATTTTTTTTAAAAAATTGTAATTCTCATTTCATCATTTTGTTACTAAAAGAAAGTAATTGTAAAAATAATGCAATTTATGTTTAATAATTTTGAATTATCCACTACAAATTAGAAAAGCATTCTTTGTTGTTTTTTATCTTTAGCAAAAATATAAATAAAATAATACCACAAAAAAGTCAAAAAAATTGAAATCTATTATTTCAAATTATCATACAAGAGCATTATTATTTTTCAAGTCATTATTTGTCTTAATTAGTTTAAGTCATTAAGTAGTTTAAACTTGTTTGAAAAAGCAATACTGGTATAAGCAGGTCAAACTTTAAAAAATTCATCTGCTTTCAGACAATACAATACTGCTAAAAATAGGTATATATATATATATATATATATATATATATATATAAGATTAAAAGATGAATATTGCCATTTATTATTTCTTGCTTATGTGATCTTGAACTTCAATTATTCAAAAACAACATATTCTCAAGTTTTTTTTTAAAGTCTCTTATTGTTATTTATATACTAATTGATGAAGTGCTTATGGTAGCTGAAAATTTTTAACTTGTATTGCATTTTCTTTCTAAAATTGCTTATAATTTTATTTTTATCCTATTAGAGAATTCTCTAATGAAGTACTACAGTTTCAACTTATAATCTTATCATGGCCAAAATTGGAAGCTCAGCTCCCAGAAGAGGTATATGAATGAATGGAACAAATACAAATTTTTTATCCTTTTATGTATTATGTTAAAATATTTGCAAATATATAAGATAAAAAAAAGTGTGTGTGTATATATAATGTCTTAAAATAGTTCTATAATTTTTATTCCAAGTTTTATGAAATATGTACTTTTTTAATTCCACGATTGATTTTCCACATATTAAGTATACAATAAAATTTGTTGGAACAATTTCTCTTATACGAATGGACATTTATTAAGAATGATTATTGTGAAAAACTAATTTGAAACAGCTCAAATATTTCAAGTCAAATAATATTATATTATTTGCATTTTAAAATTAATCTTTTTTAATGTTGAAAATTTATAAGTATGAGAAAAAAAAAGCTTTGTGTGTGTTTCTTTTTATCCCCCCCCCATTTTGTGCTATAATTATAAAGTGATGCATGGTTGTGTTCCAGATATGTGTGTGTGCAAGAGAGAGAGAGAGAGAAAGAGAGACTCAAATTTAAAATGTTATAAATTCCCGAAGTTTAGTCTTAATTTAGCTGATAGTAACTTCCTGATCCATTAATAATTCAAATGAAGTATCATAAAAGTAATGTGTAATTGAGTCTGCCTGATGGATAATAAATCACTGATGTAAATATTCTTTAGGAGGATTCTTTTGATGATTAATAAATCACTTATATAAAATAGATTCTTGTAAAATAATCCTGTTTCTCTTGTCAAGGCCAAATATGTCAGAAATCTACATGTGTGTGATTTATAAGAATATCTTATTATATAAGACTTAGATAAAACTATTTATTTCTTACAATCCTCTTTCACCATGTATACTAATGGCTGTGCAGTGTAGTGTAGCATAGTGAGCTCAAATAAAACTAAATTAAAAAGACAATATGTGTTTTCATAATGATTCCAGGACTCTCCTAACTGCTTTCCAATCAAAAGTTATATATATAATATAATTGAAGCCCAATAATTTTCTTAAATTTTTTCTTGTTAACTTTAGATTTAATCAGAAATATCAAATTAGAGTGGTCCCCCTTTCCTTCTTCAAATCATAATGTGCCAAATATCATAATTCAAGCAGTTTCAGTTATAAACCTAAAAAGTGAAAATTGAATTTTCTTTCATGAAGCTTTATGGGAAGTTGTTACTATTCAAGATGGCATACTTTTGCTAACTGGTCAATAAGACCTAAGTATAATTCTTTCTTAAAAAATATAAGAAAACATTTAACATAATTTTGAAATTTTGTATTCTTAATTTTGAAAATTATTTCCCTGGTTGTTTAATTTTTGTAGACTTTATTAGGATAAGCGTATTTTTTTACGAATATAATGGATAAATGTTTTAGGAAAAGAAATTAAATACATTCCAAAAAGACATGCATTAAATAATCTAATTATGATGCTAAAAAAATTAAAGAAATATCTTCATTAAGTTAAATAACTTGAATCCAGCTCTAGGTGGTAGAGCAAAAACTTTCACTGCTTTCAAGAAATTGGTACATATTTTAATAATAACTGATAAATAGTTTTGAGGCTAAGAAATCAACAGCTGTCAAATAGTTGTTTATTAGTCTTATATAGGAGTTGACAATGTTAATGTGTGAACTTTTCATTCAATTTCGTATAATTGAAGATGCAAAGATGAATTATCCAGTCTTGACAAAACAATCAGCTTAACTTTCTTTCACAGACAAATTTTTGAAAATCTATTCATTTATTTGGGTTGTATTATGATAAATGTTAAACGTCTTTATAAATGGTCTGTGTTGTGTAGATTGTAAAATATTGTTTATTTTTTAAAAACTAAATTGCATTTTAAGTTTTCAGGATTTAAAAAAATTTTATACACAACTACGTAAGTCAAAATATTTTGGAAAATTTATTACATTTTCCATCTATAACATCTAACCAAAATGTCATTTTTATGAAATATCTTCTTGATTCCAGTTTCTCTCTGTTAATTATTAATATGGGTACTTTAAATAACTATTTTATACCCTAAAGGGGTAAGAAAAGAATTGTAAATGAAAGATGTTGTCTTGATAAAATTGAGCTCTCATTAATAAAATAATCAGACTAAAAATAAATGTAAACACACCAATTTCCAGAATTGCCTGCTTTTCAAATGGTAACTTAAATTTAACAATTATTTTTTAAAATGCTGAGTAATTTATTTAAACAATTTTGGGAATAATTCTTTCTAAAATAATGCCATTTCATAGCTAAATTGAAATAGTTTGAAAATATGAGCATGACAAACTTATTTAAAATTATGCTCATTAATGAATTATTTTGTTTTAAAATATGCATATGTGTATGTGCTTCATAAGCGTTCTGAATTTGGAATTAAGTTGCATTTTCACTTCATATTTTCAGAAATTTTGATAGGAATCATTCATCTTAAACATTGTGTTTTCATCCTATTTGGTATAGTCTTTATCAGGGATGCATAACCTTTTCAGAATTGAGGGACCAAAATATGAAAAAGGATCATGTTGAGGGTCAAAGCAGCACATGAATGTTAAAACTTTTTTTATGGCAATGTGCATGAATTACAATTATTACTTTACTTATTTTACTCATGCACACATTATGCAATAAATAAAGGAATAAAACACAAACATTATTGATAAGATTAAAATACTTTATCGCCAAAACAAAAAAAAAAAAAAAAGATTCCAGCTAAAAAGGTGGCAAACTTGAAATAGAATAACAGAGGACAATTTTTTAGTAATTATACAGAACACAATCAAAATTTTGAGGGAAATAAATTAATTGTCAAAATTAGTTAGAATTAATGAGATGACTGGGACTGAATATTTGAAGTTATTGATTTTATGTTGAGATTAAGTTTGGTTGTGGCAATACATAGAACAGGAGAAAGGTTCTTATCTGCTATTCTATTTCTTATTTTTGATACGTTTAAATTCATTAATGAGAAAGTTTGCTCACAAATGTAAGTACTGCCAAAGAAAATTGCACATGCTGCTGCATTTTCCTTTAAGCACAAAAGTTCCTCATGTAAGTCTTTATAAAATTCTAATATCAGTTTTCCTTTAAACTGATTTTTGAAAAAAAAAAAAAAAATCAGAATTCTGTAAATCAATTAAGGCTAGCTGCATACTTTCAGCCACTAGATTTACATGAACAGAAAATGGAGAAGAAAATGCATCAATTTTTTTTAAACACTTTTCAAAAATCAATCATCAAATGCATTATGCAAGATTTGAATTTGATCCTCATACTACGTTTTCATGTGTGGAAATTTTTTACATCTGCGAGCTTCTCCTATACGAAAATTCATACTTACTCACAGGATGCCATGAAGAGAACAAACTGAAAAGCCGCATAATAAAAATTAAATAAACTTAATGAACAACTGTAAATTATTTATTCTGATGTAAAATCATTTTTGCATCAGATTTTTTCTCTCTTTTTTTCGAAAAACTCATTTCATTTTAAATTAGTCTTATTTTATTAACAACATTCGTGGGCCTTAGGTTCTGCATCCCTGGTCTTTATTATGTTTATTGGCCCGTTGACCATAGGTTGTGCATCCCTGGTCTTTATTATGTTTAGTTACACTAATAAATAAAAACTATAAGATATTAAAGCAAATAAATTTTGATTTGTAGTTAACTCTTCAGCTTGATTTGCTTGTGTTTCTCAGTTTTATTCATTTCATTGAATACTTAAGAAAAAAGAAGCAAAATATGAATTTTATATCCTGCATTTAACTGACTGTAATTTAAATTTAATATTTCCTTAGTATTCATTGAAAAATAATATTCCAGCAAAATGATTTTTTTTGAAATATGCTATATATATATATATATATATATATATATATATATATATATATATATCTGCCCACCCCCCAAAAATCCCCATGAATATGAATTATATCATTCAATAAGTTATTCATTTTTTTCCATTCAAGATTAGGGTGTCTGTAAAAATTTGCTTGCCCATTTAATTTGACTAATATGATTGAAAAGCTTTCATGTATTTTTTGTCAATGATTCTTTTTTCGTAGGCATGAAACAACCTCGAATTGCTCCTAATGGTAATAGGCTTCCTGATCCTCTGCCAAATGGAGTTATATTAACAGATGTGATAAAAAGACAATGGAAGCTTGGAAAGTCAATAGGTCTTGGTGGATTCGGTGAAATTTATCTTGGTTTGTTTATATCACTTTTAGATTTATATTACTTAAAAAGAAAATTACATTTTTCAATTATTTACTTTTTAAAATTCTAATCTTAAAATTTCAGTTATTATTATAATGACCGTATCTTTCATTAAAAGACTAATTTATATTGCTAACTTTGTTAGTGGAATAAGAGTATGGAGTTCAACTGAAATTGTGAGAAATTATTCAGAATTGATTTCTGGAAATCTCTTATATTTTTGTATGCTTTTGAAAACCACAAATGCTATTTTTAAAAAACTAATTTATTATTGGATTTTATTGATCAACATGTAGCAAACTTATATGAATTTTCATGTGAAAACTACAATCATGATGCACTGCAACTTTGCATCTGTATATTGTTTGACTTTGACATTGCTTGCAACACAGTCTCCTATTATTCTTTGATTTTATAACAAAGTGGCTACCCACTAAATGTTTATTATTAATGTTAAATTTACTAGGTCTTCCAAGTGGCTGATATGCATCTACCTAAATCTCCATTCTCAAAAAGAGTTTTCAAAGAAAAATAATGCAACCTAAAATCCACGAATGACTTTTTATTTTTGGTAGTTGATAATTTTGACAATTTCCATGCATTTGTTACAATTTCAAGGTAATTTGTAAATATTGGCCACCACCACTTTTTCATGCAAATTCCTAGTCTAGTTAGCTACTAAATTATAATAATGCATAAATCAACTTCTCCCATTTTGACATGAGAGGTGTTGTTGAAACTTTTTATTTAGAAAGATTAGATACAGCTGCACTTTATATAATTTGTCACTGGTGTCAATTTAACTGTTATCGGCTAAATGCAAATTTCGTTTCATGTTTCTGTATTGCAAATGTGATATTGATTCTTGCAAAATTGGAACTGAAATGTTATCAAGATACCAGTGAATTTCTTAAAATAAGGAATCCCTTTAGCAATAGTATTCCAATAAATCTTTTCATGTATACTTCACTTGATATGAAAGTGCACCAATTTTTTTTGCATATCTCATATAAATTTGTCTGATCTAAGAGAAGTGAAAATACATCAATATCAAAAAGTAGATCAAAAATCTCTCTACAGATTTTTATCTTCTATTTCTATTTTTACTCTTTCCACTCTATCTTTTTCCTTATTTTTTGGTTAAGGTAAATTTTCTGGTTCCTTTTTTACCCATTTCAAGTGCTCTTTTTTTTATTAATTTTTCACTCGACTACTACCTATCTTCGAGAGATTAAATTTCTTTATTGAGTGTATTTCAATTGATCTTGCTATATCATTTGGTTAAATATTATCATCAGAAATGCAAATAATATCATTTCCTTCTTCTTCATCTCTAGCTTCTGTAGTTTCTGGTGGAAGAACTACTATATCGATGACACTCTGTTTGTCGTCTGAATCAGAGTTCGTAAAATTCATTCAGAGCTTCATCTAATGTAAAATATTTTCTTTTTTGGCATTTCTTTGCTCGTAGAAAGAGAAACACACCATCAATCAAAAAGCAAAATGAATAATTGTTCTCTCAAAGTGAGCTCAACTACCTTTTTCCTGCTAACAATGTATCAGCACAACATATGTTTTCTATCCTCCTTTGAGGTAACCGCAAACAGCTGACGAATGGACTGTGACCTTGGCTAAAAGTAGATAACCTATAACACTCGTGTTTCTTTTCCATTATTTTCTCTTCAAAAATTGGAGGTGAACAGTTTTTGTTGAAAAATACTTCAGATTAGATGCTTGCTTTAAAAAATAAAATTATTGATTATGTTAAATATTGCTCCATAAAAATATTCTTCATTTATAGCCCAACTTAAAAATTGCAATTTATATTGAATTTGTGTGGTCATTAAATTTTCATATGCTGTTAAAACTCAAAACTTTCAATACAAAATATAAACGACTCGAAGCGTAAAAAACTGAACAACTTTAACAAAAAGGATCATACACTGAAAAACATTATTATATTTTTTTTTTTCAAAAAAAAAAAAGATATATTTATACATTTGGTCACATTACTCACTCAACTCCCAACATGACTCATGCTTAATAGCAGGTGCGTGATAAAAATAAAATAACAAACATTTCAGTATATCTTTTTTAACATCCTCCCACTTTTTGATTATGGAATATAATCAAAACTGTTTTGAGCTTGTAAATACAATCTACAAATTTAGTCTCTCTGGAACTTTCAGTCTTCTTCCACGCATACTAAATTTCGGTGTGTGTTCAAGGATGGTGGGGCCATTGAAATGGTCGAGGAATGATCCATTGATTCTATGCTCTTCAAATATTGAGGACCATCTGAGGTTGCGATCTCCAATGGGTATATCCTTTGTATAGGGCGAAGCAGCTCATGAGTCGACGTCTGCACTCTGACCAGACGAACTTCTCCGTCTCTCCCAAGAATCAGCTTTGAAATGCGTCCCAATGGCCAGTCAATGCGTTTTTTGTTATCAGATCCTACCAAAACAATATCTCCAGTTGAAATTTTAATTCTTGACTGTGTTTTCTGTACTCGTTGCATAAGAGTGCCTAAATACTCTGATCTAAACCTCTCCCTTAGATCTTTAATTAAGTGCTGTCTATATTTTATTCTTTTTGTAAGGGATTTACTATCGACAGCATCAATATCTATTAGTTTATATTCTTGAATGTCTTGCAGGAACATCGACGGTGATATTGGTTTTATAGCTTTGCTCTCAGTAACGTAAGTAAGCGGTCTTGAATTTATGATGCTTTCACAATCAGCTAGGACAGTTAACATTTCTTCATAACTCAAGCTAGCCTTTCCTAGCATTCTTCTTAATAGATCTTTCAAAATTCTTATGAGGCGCTCCCACCACCCACCCCACCATGCAACAGTTGGCGGGTTGAACTTCCATTCAATAGCGTTTACAGCTCCTTGTCTTTTAACCTGTTTCCAATCCAATAGCCTTAGAGCATTGACTGCTCCTCCGAAATTTGTACCGTTATCACAATAAACAGTTGAGCATCTTCCTCTACGCGAAACAAACCTTCGAAACGCCATTAAGAAAGCTTCTGTCGTAGCGGAAGTGACAAGTTCAAAATGTACTGCTCGATATACGGCGCAAGTAAATATTAACACCCAGCTCTTTTTATTTTCTTTGAGAAAGAGTGGACCAGCCATATCAATCCCGGTAATCTGAAAAACAGCTGCATCTTTTACTCTGTCTTTGGGAAGTGGAGGGGCAATCATTTCCATATTTCTTGAGTTAAATCTCTTACAAGTAATGCAACTTGTCAAGACTTGTTTCACAGTTCTTCTTCCCTGTAAAATCCAATATTTTTCTCTTAAAATATTCAAATGTATCTGTACACCTGCATGACAATTTTTCTCCTGTGTGTAGACTATCAATCTTTTAATCACTTCATGGTTTGGAGGTAGTATAGCAGGTTTCAAAAATGCATCATTATCTTTCCTGTTGGTAATTTTGGTCTTTAATCAAAGGATGCCTTTCTCATCTTTAAATGCTTGCAGAGTTTTAAGTCAATCATCATTCTTAGATGAAATACATCCTTTTTGAATCAAGCTTATTAGCCTTTCTTCAGTTTCCTGGAATTCTGAAGCAACTATTTCTCTGTATCTTTTTTCTTTTGGTCTCGCACAATTGTGTTTAAATTGGAGAATCCAGGCTATAAGTCTAACAATGCTTTCATATCTGTAGAACTTGACTTAGTACCAAATATTATTTTGGGAGATTTCACTATTTGTTAATGTGTATGAGGATTTCGACTTCTCCTTTTCAATATCATCTTCATCGTAAGAATTATTAACTACATCTGTAAGATGTTTAAACAAAAAAGGATATTTCATTCATTTAGGACCTTGCCACCATTTTGATGATAGGAATTGTTTTGCTTTAGAACCACGCGAAGGCAAATCTGCCGGATTCTTTTCACCAGGCTCGTCTCCAGGACGTGGGATCACTTAGCTTTCGAATCTCGTTTACACAATTGCGTACAAATACTGACCAGTTATCGTCTCTCTGTATCCACGTCAACACGGTAGTCGAATCACTCCAATAATATCTCTTGATATTCTCCCATTGTAGAGCTTTAATGACAGAATTCGTCAATCGTGTTCCAATAACAGCAGCTAAAAGTTCCATTCTTGGAATCATGGTTCCTTTCAACGAAGAAACTCTAGATTTCGAAGTCAGAAAAATTACTTCGGCTCTATCTTCTTTTTCAATCCTCAGAAATACCACAGCTGCATATGCATCTTGACTACCATCAACGAAAGTATGTATAGTACAATTACTGAGATTTTCTTTAGTTATTTTAATGTATCTAGGGTCTTCTAGATCTTTTAAACATGTCAGCTCATGAAACCATATTAAAAACTCTTTTCGTAACTCGCATTTTATGTCTTCATCCCAGATTATTCCCTTTTTTCACGCTTTCTGCAGCATTAATTTCGGGCAGAGCATCACTGGAGATATGAAACTAAATGGATCAAACATTTTGTGAACTACAGATAATATGTTACGTTTAGTAACCTTTTCAGTGTCTACATCATTCATCCAACTCATGTCAATCTTTAACGTGTTCGAGTCTTTATTCCATAATAAACCCAAAACGTGTGTTTCTACTTTCTCCTTAGTTTCGCACTGACCAGAATACTCCCATTCTCGAAGTTCAAATCTTCCTTTGGACAAAAGAGTTGTTGATTCTTGTATAAATCTTTTCAGTTCTTTGTTATCAACACTGGTGATAGTATTATCAACGTAAAAACTTCAAGCCAATTTTTCCCAGTATTTAACGTCATATTCTTCACTTCTTCTAATGTGATAGTCAATCACTGAGGCTAACAGGAAAGGGCTGCATGTTACACCAAAAACCACTCTGGTATGTCGAAAATACTTCAATTTATTTTGCTCTTCATTCTCCCACCATAAAAAACGAAGAAAATCCCTGTCTTCTTCGCGGATGCTTATTTGACAGAAAGCTCTTCTAACGTCTCCAATCACCCCAAATTCTCCCTCTCAAAAACATAACAGAAGGTCAGGCAACAATTCAATCAAATTTGGTCCACATTCCAAGCATTGATTAAGCAACAGGTGGTTAGGGAGTCGTGCCGACGCGTCAAAAACTGGTTGAATTGGAGTAGTAGCACTACTCGGTTTCAGCACAGATCGATGAGGCAGATAATTTCCGTAACCATGTACTTCAGTTAGTGGAACTTCTTCTATGATACCCTCTTGGAGCCAACTTGCAAAAATTTCTTCGTATTTCAGATACAAATTCTCATTCTTAAGTCTTGAGGTAGTGTATTCCAGTCGTCTTTGAGCTAAGTGTAAATTATCAGGTAACGGGGATTTGTCATCAGCCCAAGGTAAACTAACTTCATACCACCCATCACAATTAATTTTCACAGTCTCTAAAAAATGTTCTTTTGTTTGAAGGTCCATTTCTTGCTTGGACTTCTTTGCAATAGGATCATCAATTCCAATCAAGTCTAATCGCCATAAATTAGATAGCTCATTGACAAACAGGGACGTTACAGTCATCACCAAATTTCAGCTTTCATTTGGGGTTTCTTCTACGGGTACCTTTCTCATTAATGTCCATCCTAAATGGGTTTCAATTGCCACAAGACCAGATTTCAGCATTCTTCTTTTTCCAGTTAATATTTTCCCCATAATATCGGCTCCAATAAGTATATCAATCGATCCGTTGCTATCATTAACATCAGATAGAATAATATTATCTTCTTCCAGTTCTCTTACCCAAGATCCGTTACAAACGGGTTGAACATTTTCAGAAATTTTGTCTTGATCTAATGCATCAAAATTACAAGCGAATTTTTCATCTAAATCCCTTAACCATATTTTGTAGCAATCATGTGTAATCTGTTTGCTGGAAACACCTCCAAAAATTGAATGTACTAGTTTTTCTTGTCAAAGAGAAGTATAACCCATCTCTCGTGCAACATTTTTTAAAATGTAAGATTTATGTGATGCGGAATCCAAAAGTAATTTTACATTTTTCTTTTTATCTCCAGAAACCAGCACTGCATTTAAAGTCTGTAGACATACTCTGGTATTACGCTCATTTAAATTAGACATGCTGACGTTATTTACAGCTGGCACTTTTTCTTCATTTTTCTGTCTTTTTTGTATCCAGTTTATCACACATCAATATCACATGTTTTTTAGAACAAATAAAACATCTTAAAGCAGCTCAGCAATTTTTAACTGCATGTCCGATACTCAGACATGCAAAATAACAGCGTTTTTCTTTAACAATATTCTGCCTTTCCTGAAAACTTATTTTTTGAGCCAAAAAACATTCAGAACTCTTATGTTTGCCATCACAAAATATACACTTGAATACAGCTATAGTTGATGCTGTCGTCAACAAATTTGCAGCAGTTGGAATGTTGTTACAAAAGGCAGGATTTTTCTGCCATTGATCCTTTTTGTAACCTTGTGTACACTTAGGTTTGTTTAATCCAAAACCCGACATCACCAAGTTTATTCGCTCTTTGCCTTCAACCTCTTCTTTTATGAATTGCATTAAATTGTTCAATCTCTCTTCGGCATCAGCAGAAGCAGAAGATGTAGGATGACGATTCCAAGCTTTCAAGAAATCTTCATTAAAGCAGGATTCTACCATTGGGTATAATATTGAAGCACATTTATCCGCCGTGATTCCAGTTTATCATATAAAGATGTCATAGAAAACTTCTCATTTTTATGTACAGAAGTTCTCTGACATACACTTCTACTAATAAATCATCTCTACCGAAACGAGTTTCAAGCTTTCCATGGCTTTGGAATAATTAGCACTCGTTGTCGGAAAACTTTCTACAATCCCCCGAGCACGAGATCCAGAAACAGTGGCTTGAATTAAATATTGAAACTTGTTTTCTGGAGCTATGTCGCCATCTTTATGAATGTGCTCGAACTGACTCCAAAATGGCAACCAGTCTTTAATATTTCCAGAATATTTTCGGAACTCTAATTTTGGTAGATGAAATTTTTTCTTAGCGTTATTTTCAGATAGCTGTGAACTTTTACTTACTTCTACGTTAGACTGAGCCTGAATTCTTGCTAATTCCAGTTCATACTGCCTTTCTCTTTCATTTTCTTCCACTCTCTGTTTCCGATCTCCAACAGCCATGTTTAAAACAGACGTGATGAAGTCCAAATCCCTTTTATACTCATCCCTGTTAAGAATTAAATTCTTTAAGTCTGAAATGGTTGCTTTTTCTGGTATTACTCCACCAATTTCTTCTGCAACCAGCAACAGATCTTCTTTCTTAAATCCTTTAATAGTAGCAAACATTATGATTTAAAAAATGATCCTGTCGCGGGAGCCATAAAATTTTAAAGCTCAAAGCTTTCAATACAAAATATAAACGACTTGAAGCGTAAAAAACTGAACATCTTTACTTTAACAAAAAGGATCATACACTGAAAAACATTATTATATTTTTTTTTCAAAAAAAATGATATATATATTATTTTGACTGTTGTGTCTATGCAACACCAGCAATATTGGATTGAATATATTTTCAAAATGTACCCAACTTTTTGTTCCATGGAGAGCCTCCCCCCTTTAAATCTCTCCTTAAACAGCTGGATTCAGAACATATCTGCTAATGTAATACTTGCATAATTTTAAAAAGTAGTTTGGTTTTATAGGTTTATATTTATCTATTAAATAAATAATGAAGGAGATATTCTAAAAATTATATCTTTGATTCTCTTTGTACAGCATCTGATGATATTAAGAAAAGGCCTGGTTTAGATGCAAAATATGTCATTAAAGTTGTAAGTGTTTTTTCTTTCTTTTTTTTTTTATACTGACTGATTCTAAAAATATTGTTTGCCATTTATACATCAACATATTTACAATAATTGAAAAGTAAATTTTATGCCATGTTTTTAAAAAAGCATTGTTATGAAGATTCTGGTTTAGTTTTCGAAAGTTTTACATTTTCTCCTCATACTTTCATTGAAATGTGCCTTCACTATAATATAAGAATAAATGTAACTGTGTTTAATCATCAATTATAGCATAAAATAGGATGTATAATATAAGTATTTTATCTTAAATTATATAATCATAAAAAATTCAATAATATAAATTAAATATTAAAGTAGTTAATTAAATTATATATATATATATATGGTGAAAGCCTTTTGTATATTTTAATATAAAACTATACAAGTATGATTGCTACTTCAAAATTTTATCAACTTAACTTGATATAGACACTGTTTTCCCTACAATACTTTAAAATAAATGATATCTCTAATTTATTATTTAAACTTGAATTAAGTTGAAAGAAGTATATTTATGATTACCTCAATTGTTTAAATTAAGAAGGAAGGAAAAATAGCTGGTTATAAAAAATGTTTGCAAGCTAAAAGGAACAAACAAAAAAAAAAACTGTTTATAAAGGCACTCTCTAAACTTATCAAATTAAAAAATTTCTTGTAATTTAAACATCATTTATTATGTTACCCTTGTTTTTTGCCCCTCCTTATTGCACATTTGCCCATATAAATGCATTATTATTGACTGCCTACCTAGATTAGCAAGATTTTGGTTACTTTAGAATGAGTTAAATGTATGTGCAAATAGAAGGTAGCCTATCCATTTAATTTTAAGTACTTTTCATACTTAGCCTTCTATTGACTTTCAAATTATTATCTGGATTTACTAATACATTTGTAGCAAACCTAGTAAAATAGATATTTATTGATTTATAAAAGGAGGAACTGTTCTAATAGTTTGGAAAAATTGTAAATTGAGTTCAATATTAGAAATAATGGATGTAACTGAAGGCTGGAATATACCCAACTGCAGAATCAGAAGCCACAGGAAAAACTTTTTGATAAATACTATGTTTTATCTTAACTGATATAATAATCTTAAGAAAATCTAATAAGTATAAATTAAACAGTGAAAACTCCTTTGCATATTTTAACACAAATTTGAAAAAAATATTATTCTGATATTGTAATAGCATTTAACAATCTTGCCTCTATATTTCTTTGTTTATATAGAAGAAAAATTATTTTAAATATCATTAGAAGACAAATGGTTTTAGTTTTTAAATGGTCTATTTCTTATTATCCATGTGATTTCCAAAAATTATTTTATTCTTATTGAAATTAAATCCATTAATTCAAATTTTATTAGCATTATTTGCAGTTATTAATTGGTTACATTTAAGCATACATTTAAAAGTTGAAAATATATTTATTTTCTTAATTGCTGTAATTAGACATATTTTCAGTTACAAAGTTGTGTTTAATAACATTGGCTGATGTTTGCATATGTTTTGATTGCTGTAGAGGGTATAGTAAAATTAATGCATAATTTTGATTCCTATAGTGAAAAAATGATAATTAGTAAAGGGTTTCTATTGCTCATCTATAAAGACAAAATTTAAATGCTTTTATTAGCAAAATTTGCTATTATACTAAAAAGTAAATATTGACTTGCACCACTTTGAAGTTGACTTAGAAAAATGAAAATGCCCATACACTCATTAATCAAAAATTGCCATTGATAAATTTTTTTTATATAATAAGGGTGAAATTCTTTTGTACCAAAGGTGATCATTCTGAAAACTGATACTCCTATTTCAATTAAAGCAACAATTATCTGTCCAGATTAGTTTCTCATAACAGAAGGATTTAATTTTTTTGGATGTAAGGTCCTATAACTTGGGTTATGATTTGATTACTACTCATTGAATCATAGAATACCATATCAACACTAATTATTACATTGAAGTGTTCTTTGCATTGTTTTAAAATTTTAAATTGATTCTTTATATAATATGAAAGTTACTTGAAATGTAAGTCATCCATTTTTGTATCATTTGTATAGTGTCTTATCTTCCCTAAGGAAATGAAAACTCTGTACTTTGTAATTGCTAAACTATATAGTTAGTAAATTTCAAAGAAGAATGCTAGGGATTTGACAAGTAATGTGTGTTTTCTTTTGAAGCTGGGATAGCATTACAATTGCATACAGCATTTCGTAATGTTCTTGGTACAGAAGTGTGTGTGTGTGTGTGTGTGTGTGTGTTGTATATATATATATATATGACAAGCTTATTACCTTGCTGGATTTTCCAGTATTTCTCTAGGAGATCATAAAAATAATAGATAATTAGTTTTGCAAGTTTCCTCTTTTTCTTTTTTTCACCCTTTTATATCAGGTTTGTAACAGTTGTCCAATTAAAATGGGCATACTTTTGTAGGGTCAGTAAATTTCTTTCAAATTATGATCAATCAATAATAAAATAATTGTTTGTATATAAAAGTTTTTTTTTTTTTGTATTGATTGAATTTACATTCTGAAATAAATAGTTCCATCTAAATTTGTGATAAACTCTTCAAAATTAAAAAATGAACAAATTTCTATAAATTCTGTAGATAAAAGCTTGAAACTTTGTGCATTGATGGAAGTAATAAATACATTTTACTAATTATAATACTTTTGCACTGTGGAAATTATATACAAATGTAGTTTTAAAAACTTTTTTTAAACATTAACTACTAGAGAAGCCAAAGGGTTTTCATACAATTCCCACTTTATTCATTGAAACCTTGCAATTGGAATAATATGCTGAGATACAACATATAGTTGTTCTACTTTTTTGTGATATTCTATATAAGTAAGAAAGAATCCTCCTAAAATTCTTTCTTAGGAAAATATTGTTTTTACACAAATTTAATAAAAACGGTTGATTCTTTTGCAAACATAAATGTCCAAACATAAAACAATAATGAATCATTCATTGCTTATTGGTTTAAAATTGCAGAATTACCAATGATTGTAAAACAGGGGCTAGAAAAATTGTTTGAGAAATTTATGTTTAGTAATAATTTAACTCCGCTCCCCCTGTAAAATATGTTTTGCACTTCGATGTCTCCTTTCGGGCTCCATACACTATTTTAATGTTTTTTTATTATTATTTTAGTTTTTAAAAATATTTGCTGAGTGATAAGCAGATTAGGGTTTAATAATTTGCATGAATTCAACCTAAAATTATATATATATATATATATAGACACACACACACATAGGATAGCCATAATTAAACTGACAGTGCTCACAGTTTCTGTAGGACGATCTATTTGTGAGAATGACTCACATTTTGTAGAAAGATTAAACAAGACAGGGAACAATGGATTCAGTGAAAAGAAATTAATTCCAAAAGTCACTGCTAGGGGAATATGTGGTGCTGTGTAAATAGTGTAATAGAAAATAGAGTGTTAACAAATGCAAATCAATACGGAAATAAAATTACCTTTTTTTTTTTTGCGTATTTGCAGATTTAGTTCAAGTGTAATATGGCAACACTTTTAAAAATGCAAAACATTTACAAAAACACTGATAAAGTCTCTTTATCTGCAATTTCACTTACTGGGTAACAGAGAATGCTGAGCAAAAGAAGAAGTTCTAAATTCAAATTTCACGTTACATCCATTTACACAGTGCCAGCTGCTTGGGCTTTAAATGGCAATGTGTTACTTTTCGAAACAATCAGATTGAAAGTTTATGTGCAATGTCTCCTTCTTTAGTCGAGTGTGCATTACTAATAAAATTCTTTTACTTCATCCATTACAACACGTCAGCTGCTCTTTGTGCTTTTAGAAAGCAACAAAAATGTGTAAAAGTAAGGATCCTTTGTCAGTCAACCTAAAAACAATGGTTGCAAAGTTTGAGAAAACTGGTTCTCTGAAGGTTCAGTCAGGCAGAGGACAAAAACCTGTACCATAGGATTCAATTAAAGCAGTTGGCACAGAGATTGTCAACACAAGACAAGACAATATAGCTGCCACTTCTAGCGCTCATGTAATATCTCAGAATATGAATATGCATTATAGTACAGAAGATTATCCACTTCTATCCGTACAAGATCAGCTGCCCCCATCGTGTTTAATCTTCCTACAAAATGTGGTGTCATTCTTGCAAATAGATCACGCTACAGAACACTGTGAGCACTGTCAGTTTAATTATGGCCACCCTACATATATATGTATATATACACTGGAGTGACAAAAGTCATGGGATAGCAATATGCAAATATACAGATGGCAGTAGTATCGCAATGAAAAAGTATAAATGCACAGTTCGTTTTCCAGAGCTTTCATTTGTGTTCAAGCTATTCATGTGAACAGGTTTTTCGTGATTTATGGCGGCACGGCGAGAATCAACTGACTTTGAACGTGGAATGTTAGTTGGAGCTAGATGCATGGGTCATTCCATTGCGGATATCGTTAGTGAATTCAACATTCCGAGATCCACAGTATCAAGAGTGTGCCGAGAGTATGAAATTTCAGGCATCCCATCCCATCATGTACAGCGCAGTGGGCGACCACCTGCACTTAACGACCGAGACCGCCGACGTCTGTGTAGAATGGTCAATGTTAATAGACAGGCAACACTTCGTCAAATAACTGCAGGAATCAATGTGGGACGTGCGAGGGACGTGTCCGATAGGACTGTGTGGCGAAATTTGTCTTCCTTGGGCCATGACAGCAGAATACCAACTCGAGTGCCTTTACTGAGAGCACGACATCGCCTGCAGCGACTCTCCTGGGCTCGTGGGCATATCGACTGGTCCCTAGACCAGTGTAAAAGCGTGGAGTGGTCAGATGTCACAATTTCGGTTGTTACGAGCTGAGGGTAGAGTTCGAGTGTGGCGCAGAACCCCACGAAACCATGGACCCAAACTGTCAGCAAGGCACTGTTCAAGCTGGTGGTGGCTGCATAATGGTGTGGGCTGTTTTTACATGGCATGGACTCGGTCCTCTGGTGCAACTGAACTGGAAATTGACTGGAAATGGTTATGTTCAGCTGTTTGCAGATCACTTGCAGCCATTCATGGACTTCACGTACCCACACAACGATTGGATTTTTATGGATGACAATACGCCTTGTCACCGGGCCAGAACTGTTCGCGATTGGTTTGAAGAACATTCCGGACAATTCCAGCGCATGATCTGGCCACCTAGATCGCCCGATATGAATCCCATCGAGCATTTATGGGACAACATCGAAAGGTCCGTTTGTGCCCAAACTCCTGCACCGTCCACACTTTCACAATTATGGACGTCTATACAGACAGCATTGCTCAATATTTCTGCAGAGGACTTCCAACGACTTGTGGACTCCATGACACGTCGAATTGTTGCACTTCGCCGGGCAAAAGGAGGACCGACACGATATTAACAGCCATTCCATGACTTTTGTCACTTCAGTGTATATAATATGTTGCAGATATAAACAGTTCCTTGTATTGATTGAATGATTATGCATCAAATTATTTTTCTGAGTTCAAAAGGTTGAGATAACTTGTTACTTTTTCAGGAGCCTCATACTAATGGACCACTTTTTTCTGAAATGCATTTTTACCATCGTGTTGGGAAAAGTGAACAAAGTAGGATAATTTTGTTAATTTTTTTAGTGTATTCCAGTTAAAAATTAAGATAAAGGAATCATTTATATATTTGCTAACTTTTTGACTAAATACTGTTGATAATTCCTTTTATTGGATTATTCTGCTATCTATTAAGGAATGAATCCAAACAAATTAGGATATATAGATTTTTAGCTGTATTTTTGTTGTTCTTGTTCTGTTAATTTTTATTAATAACAAAATTTGCTTTTGTAAAAAAAATTTGCAAAAGCTGTTACTAATATTAAAGTTTAAATCGTTAAGTTCAAAACAGGCTTTGGCTAAATTGTAGTTTATTTAAGTAGTAGTAGGTGTAGTTTATTTAATTTTTCAAATTAAATTCTTGATTTTTAATTTTTATTTAAAAAAATTTTACAGTTGAAGAATGGATGCGTAAAAAAAAGTTATCATTTCTTGGTATGCCTAAATTTATTGGATCTGGTTCACATGAACACAGAGGTATAAAATACAGATTTATGGTTATGGAAAGATTTGGTGAAGATTTGCAGAAATTATTAGACAGAAATAATAAAGTTTTTCCTCTAAAAACGGTATATACTCTTGGTAAAATGGTTGTAAGTATAATTTTTTTCATTGCTCTTCAAAAAAAAAATTTTTTTTTTTAATTTTTTTTTTTAAATTTTTTTACTTTAGGATAATATCCTTATAAATTTTACATATATTTATAGCTAACTTTAATGAGCTTTTGTATTAGCATCAAATGGAAATGCCTGTTTTTTAAATTGGCTAGGTTTTGTCATTATTAGAATGTTCCCAAACATCAGACATATTTTTGTCTGTTGCTGTAATAACAAGACTTCTCTGACATATGAAAAATTATGCTGATATTTACATCTTTCATATTCAAAACCACACAGAATAACTTTTTTAAAAAGAAATATAGATTGAAAATTGAATTAATTTTTGATTTTATTAATATCAAGCATTAAAAGTACAATTTTTAACACTTATGTATTCTTTATAATGATTTAAAGCCATTTCTTGTTCAATATTTTGGTCAATCATGCTGATTGCCAACAGCAGTTAATATGTATTAAAGTTTTTAAAGGTTAAAGTGAAGATTCTGTTAGTAAAAGTAAAGATATACTTCAGGTTTAAGTTTATTTGTTAAACAGATGATCAAGGGCCAAATATATTTTTATGATGCACAACTTTTTATTTGCTTTAAATTGAAACAGCATGTTAGTAGCTAAATTGTATGCTGTTTGTTTTATTTTTTTAAATTTATAAATATGTATTCGTTCTTTTCAGTTGGATATTTTAGAGTACATTCATGGTCATGGTTATATTCATGCTGATGTCAAAGCATCAAATTTACTTCTTGGTTATGGACCTGGTAAGGAAAATGAGGTAAGATATTTAAACTTATATATCATGAAATATCTTATTGAAATTTTTAATTAACTTACACTAAACAGTTTTTATGGTTGGACATTTCTGTTTAAATTTAAAAATGTTTTGATGAATAAATATAATATGCAATAGTGAAATAGTTTTCGCAATGTCATTTTTATACATTTTTAGATGTCGAAAATATAATGTACTGAAAAATTAATCTTTTAAGCAATAACAGGTTTTTTTTTTTTGCAGGTTTATCATTTGCTATTCTTATTGATAGTTAATTCAGTCATATTTTTATGCTTAAAACCTTTTTAATAGATTTTAGTTTTAAAAAATTTATAATAAATGGTGAGAAAACTATTAAATATCATTCATGTTCTATAACATTCGTGGGCAACACTTTATCTGGTGCTGTACTGTGGAAATTTGGAAATAAAATATGGTGACTCAAATTTGTTGACCCCCCCCAATCATTATCTAATCCTTTCTAAATTATAAGAATCTTGAAAAAAAATTATTAATCATGTCAATTCATGATGTTGTTTTTGGGATGAGATTTTTGAAGTCAAAAAAAATCTGTAGGCCGAAAATTGAAATTTTATCTAAATGAGCATCTCCAAAAATCAGCTTTTAATAACATGTTGCCAACACATTTATGAAAGCTCTGATTTTAAAAAAAATAATTTAATGACTACAGCAAATAAAACCTAGAAAAAATGTCATTTTGAGCATGTGATTATATGAAATGAAATCAATAGGAAATGTGATATTTTTTGTAAACAATAAATGCAAAACAAAGTTTTTTGATTGTTTCCAATTAAAGTGGCTAATTAAAAGGAATAAAAATATAATTTAAATTGTACAAGCACATGGTACTTGGTCGTTAAAGAAATTATGTTCTGACATGATACATTTAGATATGTATAGCAGATTTCATTTTTATCTTTTTTGTCAAAATGGAATATTAATCTGATAATACAAATTTTAAAAAATTAATATTTATATAATATCTATTTTCAAATTAGGAACATATATAATGAAAATGCATTTCTCCCCTTTCTTTTTCTGTAGGTTTATCTTATAGATTTTGGTCTGGCTTGCCGTTACATAACCAATGGTCAACACAAAGAATTAAAGGAAGATCGCCGAAAAGCCCATGATGGAACTATTGAATTTACTAGTCGAGATGCGCATATAGGGGGTAATTTTCTTTTCTGTTTTGTTTTTTAATGTTTAATTGAAATAAACTTAGATGTCTCTCTATCAGATTTAAGAAAAACCTATAGTTTGCATGCTGAATTTGTTACAATTTTCATGGAAATATCAATTATCACTTATGTTCTGTTGTATTAAAATTAGTCATGGTATTTTAAGGATTAGTAAATAAAATGTATACTTATCTTTCATTGTTATTTTTGTTATTATTTCTACGTAAATAGTTAACTTGGTGTAGAAATTTTATTGTGTATTGTCTTATGTTTCAAAATATTCCTTATTACGTTGGATGATTGTGATTCCTATAAATGAATTAAATACTATGAGAGTATTAGAGGTGCTTAATAAAATTGTGTCTATATATTTAGTTATTATTGTATAATGTGCTTAAAATTGGTATTTTAAAATATCAGAACTTTAATGTATCTTACAATTTTCAATTCAATTGCAATTTTTAGTCTTTGCTTGTTTTAGATTTAATTCAATAGTTGTTTAATTGTTTTTGAACTCCATTAGGTTTTTTTTATTTTACTGATTAAATGAGTTTGTTTGAAGCCTTAATACTTAATCTAGATGTTTCTATTCTATGATATACATACCTCTTGGGATATATGGCAGGCAGACACAAAAGTAGCAAAAATAGGGGCTGTTTTTAAGAATTTTTGAAAACAAACATTTTAATTTTTAACATATATATGATTCCTTAATTGTAAATATTTTTCTTTATATCTTGAATATTCAGTCATATTATACGTTAAAAAAACATTCAAAAATGATTGTTGGCTTTAGCATTATAAATATTTTATCAACACTTTTTGGCTGTAATAACATGCCCCCAATGTAGGATATATTGAAACAATAAAAACAAGAATATATAAAATTATTTCTTCTTTTCTATTTCTTTTATTAATTAAAGTATGTGAGTCATTTAATAATTATTATCACTTGACATAATTATAATAAATGATACTAAGGTGTTAATAATAAAAAATAAAATTATTAAATCAATAAACATGAAAGTCAGTTTACATAAGAATTGTAGTTAATGCATGTAAATGATAAAATGCTTCTTTTTTCTAAAGTGTTATGTATTTACATTTTGCAAATTAATCATTAAATACATTCTCATTTACCTTAATCAAGCTCTGGATGGTCTGTTTTTAATGTGTTGGTTTTGAGACCAGAATTTTCCTTTTTTGTAAATTGATTTTTACAGATGAACAGATTTGACATGCATTAAATTAGAAGTTGAACATCTTTCCTCGATGTAGCTCGAAATTAGAATATGATGAATTTCGCCTTTAATCCTCGCTCAGACACTATCCCTATCCCATGTTCAAAAAGACATTATCTATCTCAATATAATCCTAAATTTGCTATATAATGTGATGTTAATGTTATATCATCAAAGTTGCTGAATATATGTCGATAAATTGGACCAAAACCCAATCTTTTAAAAAGTTTATTTATTAAATAAAAATCTCTAACTCTTTTTAATGATTTTATAAATATTTGTCAGGATAAATTGATTCTGTCTAGAATTTGCTTCTTTTATTTCTAATATTCTTCTACTGTTACTTAAAACATTTCCAATAAATGATTCATCTGTCTTTCGCGATCTCTTTCTTATATGAAAGTGTGTTTATTCTTGTTAAGTATTTAATGAAAATTAGTGTCTGAAGAAATAAAAACATTAGCTTATTTTTTTATATAAAACTAAATTATCCTTTTTGAGATTAAGAAAAAATAGTGATATTGTTATGGTACCTATTAGCTACTTGATTACTGGTAGAGCTACTAAAGCTGAAAAAAGAGGCTTTTTAGCAGAATGTTTTAAATTTTGAATATGCTCAAAAATTTTGCTGTTTTGAAAAGTACATCTTACATATTTTTTAAAAGAAAAATTATTATTTGAAAAATAAATGGTGATTAGCTTCAACTTCTTTAATCCAAAGCAGAAATTCTCTCAGCATATTCGGTTCTAATTTAAAATGAATATAAAGAACAGCTTCATTCTGTTAATTGAAAAATTTCATTGGATGATCTCTATTCTAAATTTTGGTCCAGAAGTGTTTCTCGTTTTTTTGAGAAATTGTGAGAATAATTTTTGTTTTATCTATCATATGGCAATGTTTGTAAAAATATGTTAATTTCAACAATGTGCTTGTGAAAAATCAGAAAGAAGACACTTTAATCAGTTTAAAAACTGTGTATGATGTTGTAGAGATAAGATAAGTTAAATTTCAAATTATAAGATTACTGTGCTAAAGTAGAATGTGCAAGGTATCTTGCGGAAGAAATGCAGAAAAATGTTCAAGGAAAAGAAAAGGAGTCTAACAAATGTAAGACAGCATTGCAAAAGAAAAAATAATTGAAATTGAAGACTGAAAAATCAGCAGAAATTGATGTTCCAAGTACATAAAGTGACAAAAAATAAAATAATAATTTTGCTTTGCTTTGCATTTTTTTTTTTTTTTTTTTTTTTGTTAAGTAATCCTTAAATGGCTTTCTCAAGATAGCAAAAATTTTATTTTATATTTTATTTCATCTAGGTTCTGAATGTGTGATTTATAATTAAACTTCATGAGTGGCTATCAGTATCTTCCTCTTCTCTCATAATATATTAATTTTCCTGTGTTAAATTCTTGGCCATAAAATAAGAGAGAAAATGCATTTTTTTCTCTTTCTCTCTTTTTATATTTACACATTCTTTTTCTCTACTATTATTTCGATTAATATTAAATTGTTGCACCTTCTCTTTGCTTTTTCCAATCATTAAAACTCTAAATGATATTTTATTCCATTATAACTAAGATATAAACTAGAAAAACACATGTAATTTTTTCTCTTCCAGATTTGAGTGGTAACTCTGTTAATATTGTTAAAATAAACTTTTAACTTTTTTATTAAAAAATTCTTATCCAAAGATAATTTGGGAAACTGGCAGAAGGGCATTCAAATATAAGATAATACACCCATGTCTATAAATTAATAATTTAGAGTCGCACAGAAATAGAACTCTAAAATGCATATATCACTCGTAAAATGACTACACAGATCTTCAAAAATCACATGCATGTTGCAGGAAGCCACCAATAGTAGGCCACAATAATAAAATCCTAAGAGAGTGGTGTAAAGAATTTGCAAATGCTTTATAAGCCTTTCAATGCAATAACTGCATAGTTATGATACAAAGGCATTTGGATTATTTTTTACATGGTATAATTATCTGCTATCTGATATGTGGATGTACTTGGCTGGAAGTATCCAAGATAATGGTAATGCCATTTGATGTTACAGAAGAGGTAACCCTCAAGTTACAATGCCAAATGAGGACTGGTATTTGGCAGTTACTTCTAAAAGAAATAGACAGAGCACAGAATCATACCTGTCTTGCCAGCTCTCTTAGGCCGCTGGTACAACAGTATAAAGGCAGACCATATTTAGACACTTAGGGTAGATTGGTCTCTATGCTCATAGGCCTTTCAGATGTGTTCTACTTACTGCAACCCACTGTGACCTGTGGTTAGCCTTGAGTGAAGAGCATGCATTGCAGCCACTGAATTAGTTGGCTTGTGTGATGTTTTTCAGTGAATCCAGGTTTAGCTTACAGTCTGATTTTCGCCGGACTTTCATGTGGAGAACATTAGGTACCTTTTACCATCAAGAGATCATTGAATGACACCATTATGACAGTGCAGAATTGTTTGTCTGGGGACAAATTATTCTGGGTACCAGAACTGACCTGCATGTTCAAATTGGAACCATGATAGGCCACATTTATCTGGATGTCATTCTTGAATAACATGTATGTTTGTTTAGGAGTGAAGTGGGCGTAAAATTCAAGTTTATGAATAACAATGCCTGTCCTCATTGTGCAAAATTCATAAACAAATCCTTTAATTGGAGGATATCACCCGTAATCTCACCGAACTTGAATTCAGTAGAGCATGTTTGGCTAACGAGTTGCAGCCTGTCAACCACCTCCTACATGTGTACTGGAACATAGGAGACCATTGCTTGATGAGTTGTGTAATCATAGATTTCAAATAGTAATAGAGAGAGTGCAGTCCTATTTTAGTGAGGGCAAGATAATATCACGTGACTTGGGGATGTAATTTGTATTCACTGTAATTGCATTCCCCATTATATTTCAATGGCAGATTATTTTCTTGCTTTTAATGGTTCAAAGTTTATATAAACCATAGTTAACTAATACTGTGCAATTGGACGCAAGAAAAATCTTCTAAGGATAGTTCTGTATTATTTCAGCGTACATATAATAAGCATATGCTATTTTTATGCATTTTAAGTCAGTTCAAAATTTCATAACTTTGATCACTCGGTGATTTCAACGTTATAATTAAAGAATATTTCATAGTTTGGTTTAAATATTGAATTTAATTAAGTTAACTTGTTATTAAACTTCAGTTAAACAGATATAATTGCATTTTATTTTGCTAATTGCTTTATTTTAATCTCAAATGAGTTGACACACTTGTTTGCAAGCTTGGCACAATATTTTTCTTGCCACTACAAGTATATATGTAAACATTATTGACCAATTAATAATTCTTTATTTATTTTTATTCAAATAAATCTTATTTCTTTTTTTCTTAAGTATTTTAATCATATGCTGTTAACTATATTAAATCATCATTGTGAATGAAATAATGAAACTAAAATGTATGTTTAATTAAAAATATTATATAGTAAAATTTCTTAAATGTGGTACTAATAATTGTTTGTTTTTATAAATTTTAATTAAAATCTAAAAAGTAGTGGATATTTTAAAGATAAGAAACTATCAAAGAAAGAAATACTGTCTTTACTGATAAAACTTTTATCAGAATGTCAACATTTATTAATTACTTGTGGTATGTACATATCTAAAATCCACATTTTGTAAATATTTCGAATTTCTTTATCATTTTGTATTACAGTTAACAAATTTAAGACTGCCAAAATGATTTATTTTGTGGTAATTAGAAACAATGTTATCAGCAAAATTATTAACCGGAAATGAAATGTTTATGAGTTTTTAAATTGATTTTATGATATTTTGTATAATGGTAGTATACATGTAGAATTTTCAGGAAAATACTAAAGCTCAATAAACAGCCTTGAAACTTTCAATAAAGCTAATATTCTTATAATGTGTTACCGTAAGCGAGTGCACATCTAGTATAATGGATAGAGCTCTAGCATAGCATTCACAAGATGTAAATTCAATCCTCATCTTTTTTTTCTTGAACACTTTAATCTAACAGCTTTAATAAATATCTTTAATTTTTTGTGGAGATATAAATATTTATCTTCTAATTCTTGGATTGTTATTTAATTTTTAGAAATAAAAATTATTATAAATACAAATACCTTTTTCTAAATATTCAGAAGGAAAATAAAAGACTTAGGTCACTTATACGTTATCTGTTTTTAGAAGTTTTTTTAATCTGTTTGAAATAATAATAGAAGTATTTCAACAGTTATGTAAAATAAATATGTTTTTAGGTAAATAAAAGAAATGCAATAAAGAAGAAAAATAGTTACTTTAATTAGTGCAAAAAACTAAGCATGATGACTTTAAAAAAAACTATTGATGTTATGAAAACAAAAAATTATTTTCGAAACCATTTCAAAACAAGAAAGAAAAAAAAAAAAACTTTTCAAGAAATAAAAATTGCTCTTTGACTTTTATTTAATTTTTAGGCTTTTCAAATAAATAACATTTATTTTCTCTCTGACTCTCTATTTTCCTGAACTTACATTATTACATGAATCCTGTACTTAAATTATTGTATTATTTTATGTACATGAGTGTAATAATATAGGAAGAAATAGAAGTTGAGGTTTAATATAATTGATTAAAAATTTGTTCATGGTTAGAGTATAAAATATGTTTATTTTTAAAGAACTGTATGAATAAGTTTCAAATAAGCTTTTAATAAAAAAATTTCATGAACTAAATTTCTAATTATTTAACTACTAGCTATTTATTTTTTTAAAAAAATATTTTAAAGACTATTCATATCAAGAAACTTGTTGGTTTGCTGTGTATATTGCTTATATTTGATTTTAAATAAATCACTTATATGTAACACAGAGGATTCCACTTAATTGTCTGATATTAAGACCAGGATATTTTAATTGTTTATTTAAAATAGTTAAGTTTTATTTATTGTGTACATTAGCTATTCTAATGGAAATTCTCGTAACATCATAGTTTAATTTAAAATGTAAATACCTGTTTCTTCTATCCTCTCGGTGATGCAATTTAATTTTTTTTTGTTTTTTAAGCTACATAGATATTTTTAAAATTTCCTCCTTTAATTTTTAACAATAGAGAAAAAGCACTTCATTAAATATATGTTTAAACAATGAAAGTGTTTCCAATTTTAAGATAACATTGTATGCTAGTTTTTAAAATTTAGAGACAAAATATTTTTTTAAAAAAATTAACAAATCTAGTGAGGTTTGCATGATTCTTAAATTGGTATAGTTGATAAGACAATTTTTAAAGTTTTAAAATGGTATTAAGCTCTCAATAATGTTTTTGAAAGTAATTATGTAAAACTGCTAAAATTCATCTAAATTAATTAAAACTCTAATCAATATTTGTTATAAATCACTCTTAGGTGCACATTCCTAGCCAAATACATTTTCCATATACTAAATGTGGTAGTTGTTGATCAAATGATTTGGCTTGTAGAATGCCAACATCCACACAAAACTACATTCATACTCATTATTAATAAAAATTAGCAATCTTGAATACACTCACAAAAAGCCCTCTTTATTATTATTTTGATGTTAATTAAGGGTATGTTTTATTTTTTCATGTTGCTTTGCATTCAGCCATCTTCTATCATAAATAACCTCTTTTGAAATGTGGTTTTGAAAACATATGCAGTGATATATTTGAATTTACCCTAATGACATGGAAATTAGGCATAACAGTAAACTTACTCCCATAAAATTTATTAAAAGAGACAGTAAGTTCGAACAAATATATTGTTTATTTTCAAACTTTTGTACAAATAAATAAATTAAAAGAAAAATTATGCTTTTGAAATAGGCTTATAAACTAAGCATCTTTGTAGAGCTGGGACAGAAACTAGAAAAATGAACAATTTGATGTTATCTTCATCAGAATTATGTGCTATTTAAATAGAATTTTCAATTTGCACATTTGTGAAGGAAATAAAATAAAATTATTACTAAGAGAATATAACATTTTGTGATAAAAAGATTTAGGTGATATATATATAGATATAGATAGAGAGAGGGGGGACTGTAACTAACTAAAATTACTTAATTGCATTTTAGGTTAATTAATTATTTTTATTAAGTTGTTTATGTGATTATCTTTCAAACAAATTTATCTATATTTTTCAGCTCATTCCCGACGAGGTGATTTAGAAATTTTGGGCTATAATATGCTTCAATGGCTTTGTGGGCGTCTTCCTTGGGAAGATAATTTAAAGGATCCTGAAAGTGTTAGCCGGCAAAAGAGCATGTATGATTTCTCTATTTTTTTACAGACAAAAAAAAAAAAAGAATTATTTGTATTTTTCTTTAAAAATTTGATATGGATTTCTGTTAAAGCAATTAAAATGAGTCATAAGCTTGGCATTATTATCGTCAGAGCATGAGGTTTTTGGCATCAACATATATATATATATATATATATATATATATATATATATATATATATATATATAAAGGAGAGTGAGACCTAATAGTATAAATTGAAAAAATAATAAAACATTTATATAAATGCCTTTGATAGAAAAAACTGTTTGAGAAATGGCCGCCTGGAAGAACTATAAAATAAAATTGATATGTGTTAGAATAAAATGACAGGAAAACTAGAAATATTCTTCTTGTATAACTCGATAACAATTCTTAACAAACATTTTATTTTTATCATGTCAAAACATGATGTTGCTTTTGTTATGAGGTTTGCGGCATTAACAAAAATACGTAATCAAAAAATAAAAATTTTGTTAACTGCATGAGCATCTAAAGGGAAAAAAAAAAAAAAAAAATCAGCTTTTAATAACATGTTGCTATAGCATTTACAAAAGCTCTGATTTTAAAAAATAAGTTAATTACTACAACAAATAAAACCTAGAAAAATGTTATTTTGAACACATGATTATAAGAAATGAAATAAATAGGAAATGTGAGTTTTTTTTAACAATAAAGGCAAGCCAAAGTTTTTTGATCATTTGCAATACTAAATTGACTCATTGAGTAAAACAATAAAAATATAATTTAACTTGCATGAGCACATGGTGCTTGGCCGTTGAAGAAATTATGTTCTGACATGATACATTGAGATATGCAAATCAGATTTGATTTTAATCTTTTATTATAATATTTCTTATAATATGTTTGATTTTTTTTCACACAACTTCCAAAAAGGTCCTAATTATCATAATTATTTTGAAGGTTTCAAAAAAGATAAATTTATATTTCCAGACCTAATTTATTTATTTATTTTCTATTTTGAGGCTTTATTTTTATTCTTACTTCAGCTCCCTGCATGAAAATTTACGAAATTGAAAAATTATTAACCTGTGGAGCAAATCCCAAAATTCTGAGATGAATTTTGGTCTTCATAAAGTTTTCTAAGATATATGCTTGTAGATCAGTAGATAGTAATCTCTGGAAATCATGAATAGTATTTATAAATTATCAAAGTTTAGTTGTGTGAGAAAGTTAGTACTTGGCTCTTTTTCTAAGTGAAGCCCTGGGCTCACTAGAAACAAGATTTGAAAACATTTAATATTTTTAATGGATTTCTGATATATATAATATACTTTTTTAATAATTGTGCTAAAAATTTATTTTGAAGATACTAAAAAATTATTTTAGAAAATCTGGCAATTTGAAATTTTTCTTGATTCTCCCCCCTCCCTTTTTCTTTCTATGATTCCACTTTGAAAGGTCAAACGACTTTCTTACTTTTTACACTGAATAATTCAAAAGTTAATGCATGCCAAAAATATCTGTTTTTCTAAAATTTAATTGCTATTTACATTAAAAATTAACTAGACAAACAATTTAAATATTTTTTTTCATTTATGTTATTAAGAATAATAATCTCGGAAAGTTTTATTCAGATTCGAAATGGTCAGGTTCATTTTTGAAAATGTTTGGTTGATTTAGCTTGGAATGTCCCCTAAGTATTTCAAACCATGCCTTTTGATTACTGTAAATTGTCTTATTCAGTGAATACTTTAATAAATTTTGGAATCTTTATATCTGTTTTAATTTTTAGATTGATTAATAATATAAAATATATCCCGGTTTGATTTTTAAAAATTTGAAACTATTCATTTTGTTTAAATTAATCATTACTAGTGAAAAATCTTATTGTTCTTATAATTTTTTAATGAATGTTTCTAATATAAATATTTTTTTAGGTATATGTCAAATATTTCTTCCCTGATTAAAAGTTGTTATCCAAAACGAGCTCCTCCACGTGAGTTATATATTGCAATTATCTCCTTTTGTTATTTATTATGTATAATTTATTCCTTAATTCCATGTAAGTTTTGCATTTTTTTAATTAATTGAAATTATTTTTAATCAATTTTTTGTCTTTAATTTTTATTCATTATATTTTTATTCAACATGGCAGTTTCCTAATTATTCATAAGTTTTTCAAATTTATTACTGATAAATATTACCAGATTAAAAAAAAAATTCCTCAGCATATTACTAGAGGTGGAATAATTATAAGGGCAGAATATTAGAAACAACCACCATGGTGCGGAAATTGCTAACATAAGTAGGGATGACTATAGGAGTGCCCTCTATCAAAAATCAGGAAAGAAAAGTCACCACTGTACAGTATGTTAGATGTGCTCAAAGTGGAGTGAGTTGTGTGTCTGTCTGATATAACTATGGAAACCAGGAAAGAGGAACAGAGTTGTGTAGTTCATTTTTTGGCTACAGAAAGAGTATCAGGGTATAATACTCATGTCAGAATGTCTGCTGTGTATGGAAAAAATAACATGTCACATGCACATGTGTTCAAGTCGCACAAACGATTTCAAGAAGGTCAGGTGTCATTCAAATGCATCTGCCAGCAGGGACAAGCTCATCTTGTAATTACTCCTTCTGTCATTGCTGCAGTGGAATCTGTTGTCAGAAATGACAGCAGACGGACAGTGGAAGACATTCTGTTCATGGCGAGTGTTAGTAACAGTACTGCTCACACCATCTTGACAGAGCATCTTAAGTATTGGAAAATCTGTGCGCAATGGATTCCCACATTCTGACAGAGGAGCAGAAGTTGAACAGAATGTCTACAACACTGTAATGCCTGGAAAAGTATTATGTTGAATAATGTTCTATCCTTTCTTACTTATATGGATATCAATTCACTGAGGTTCAAAGCTTGGTACAATTATGATTCTTCAGGCAACTACAAACATTTTTCCATCACAGCATTGATAGTATTGTCTCACAGTAATTAAATATATTAACAATTTTTTTTTTTTTTTAAATAATAAATATCTCTCTTCTTTCCCCACCCGTCTTATTTTTATTTACCTCTTATGTGTGTGTGTGTGTGTGTGTGCTGATATTACAAATCTTGCAAGCAATGATAGTTTGTTTAACAGATGTTTATTATAACAGATATTAACACTTTATTAGTTATTAGGTCAAACAAGTAGCTTCATTGTAGAGTGATAAAATTAAATTTGTTTTACAGGAGGTATTGCAGAATATTTTACATATGTTGCTGGTTTAACTTTTGAGGAAGAACCTGATTACAAGCATTGTAAAAATATCCTGTCAGCAGCAATAAAGGCATCGGGTTTTATAGATGATGGCCTGCTTGTATTTACATCAGATAATATTATACCAATAGCACGCAAGGTATGTGCACATTATTTTGTACTTTGGCATTGCAGAATTGCTCTAATAATATTTTTTTATTTATTTACCTATGCTTATAATAAAGATGACTGTGTATGTGTTGATACTTTACAAGCCTGATCATTAGACTTACAGTTACCAGATTTGGCACCTTGGAGGTCAGGAGTGTGCACCACAGTGTTTTTTTTAATTAAACGAAATTCGATATTTTTTCAATATTTTCTGTAAATATTGCAAAAAAAAGGACTTTTTACATAATATTAAAGTTCAAAGGATTGTCTTTTTAATATCATTGTTTTAACCTATGAATTGTCTTTACTTTTATTCAATTTTAAAAAGTTAAACATATTTTTTAACAACTTATTTTGCACAGAATAAAATTGAACCCGCATGAGTACAGTATGTGTAGATGGGGAAAAATTAGCCTTTATCAACAAGTTAACAAAACTTCAAATTTTAAAATAAGTTAACTATTACTGAAAAATAAACATAGAAAAATCTATTTTCCATTATATGTCTGAATGAAATGAAATAAATGTATAGCATGATATTTTTAAAAAAATATTTTGAATATTTTTGCAATATATGTATCATTAATTCAATAAGTCAATTTTATTTAAGCCAAACATGGTTTAATAAATGCCAGATCTCTATTCTAATCAGAGCATAACTTGTAAACCTTATAGATATACATCTGCTAAGAAAATGGCCTAAATGAAGTAAATAATTATATAACTTGAGTCAATAAATATTCAAATGATTTTTTCATTGATCATTTGATCCTGTGAATCGCATTTAACGAAATGTTCTTGACATTAGTATTTTAAATTAAAAGAATTGCAACAATCAATTACTAAAATTGACTTATTTATGAAAAATAAGTCAATCCTATCCAGTCAGTTGCTATCCGCTGCCTAAAGGAAAATATGCAATCAGTGCCTGGAATTTCAACTAGGCTGATCAATAGGTGCATTGTGTGTTAGTTTTGCATGTGGGTATATATGTGTTGCCTTCTTATAAACTCTATCAAATGAAATATCCAAACATAGCACAAATTATATTGTGGAAATATGCACCTCAGAGCAATTTTTCAATTCTAATTAGAAATTAAGAAAATCTTTGCTGTTTCCTGCAATAACTTCTGAAAATATTATAACACTAAACTGATTTTTTTAACATTCTAAACTTTAATAAATAAAAAATAATAACAATAAGCTTTTTTATAAATAATAATCTTATCTATTATACCAGTGTTTTAACCTATAAATTATTTCTACTTTTAAGGAAATAAATTTTTTTCAGAAAAATATTTTAATCATTATTTTTAACTATTAATTGGTAGAAATAAAAATATAATTTAGTCTGCATTTTATGAGTGTATGGGGACAATTTAATTTTTATCAGCACATGACCATCAAATTAACAAAAACTCAAGATGAAGAATATAGCAAACCTTTATGGTGAGATAACCAAAGAAAGTGTTGTGTTCAACATGTTTGTATGAAATAAAATAAATATAAAGTATGATTTTTTAAAAAAAATATGGGGAAAAGCTTTCTATTACTATTTAAAATAACTATATTATTAATTCAGTTGAGTTCATTTTATTTACATTCAGTTTTATTTTATTTACATAATAAATATAAGTTATCTACTCTAATCATGGCTCAGCAATTTATATATATATATATATATATATATATATATATAGTTTAATGAATAATTGTTTTATTTAGGGTGAATATGTAAATGATGAGTTAAAAATTTTACTTTTTTAATACAGATCTTCTGCTTTGTAAGTCACAGACTGATAATCTAAAATAATGTAAATGAATTGTTGATACCCCAAATAGTGATATTCAGAGCTTAATTACCCAGTCAGGGTTGATTTCAGAAGATTAAAACATTAACCTGTGAAAATAATTTTACTGAATGTTTTATAGGATCGAAGGACTGCATAAGATCAGGAAATTAGATGAATATAGTATATTTATTACGATAATGCTTCTATAATAGTATGAGTTTATATGACTATCAAAATTTGAAGCTTAAAAATATTTTGCTGAAGAATCTACTTTGATTGAAAATCTTAAGTGAGCTTGCCTTATCTTAAATCTTAAGTGAACAAACCTAACTCCTACCAAAGGCAACTAGAAGATTAATAAGTTTTAATTTATTTAGGATAATTATAAAGTATTGTTTATAATGATTAATATTGGAAAGAGAAAAAAAAGGCCATTTCAAGTGTAACTGTGCACTAATTGTTAATTATTTTATATTATGGCATTACCTCCAGTATTCCGGAAAGTGCATAGCAGGTTTTAAAATTTTATAACTGTGACTTCTGCTGTATGACTGAAATACTGAACCTTTTGATAGTATTCTTACATTTTATGCTCAATTTATTGATGAAAAAATTAATGAGTGTAGTAGAAGGTTTAAAAAAATACTTTGAGGTTTAATTGAATAATGGGTCATCAGCTAAAATTAGACATTTGTATAGGTCTGTTTTTCAGAAAAAATAAGAAAGGAAGCAGATTTTGTTTCTGCTACCGTTAGTAAATTATTCATTTGTCTTTGTATCACATTAGGTGGCAAATGTCCATGCATCTCCTTGTATTTCATGCAAAAAAAAATTAAATTAGTAAAATATATCTATCAGAAATTAAATGAAAAAAATATTCTTGAAATTGTTGTAAGTAGAGTTGCATGTATCTTGTTGCAACTCTAATCATTGCATTGCTTTAGAAAAATAATTTCATTTGCAATTTAATTAAAGAAATTAAGCATTTGATTTTTTCTATGTACTTTTCCGAGGCAATGCACAAGTGTGTTCCAAAGGGGATGGAAAGAATAGCTTATTTTGATGCTTTATGAGAGTTAGCTCACAGGTGAAGAGTGATACAGCAATTGCATCACACAAAGCCTGGTAGGGGCCTGTAGTTTACAGATAGTTGATATGATTTATGATAGATATAAACAATCTATAATTGGCATTCACTATAAAATTTTAACAAATTTTTAGTGTGTTGTAAATTTTATTAAATTTTTGTATCCCTGTCACTATTTAGTATAATATGAGTAATCATTTTAATTGCAAATAAATTTCCCTCTCATTTCCTTTGCTTATTCTTTAAATTGTATTGATTAATTCTAATTATTCACAAATAATGTGTAGCTAACATATATTTTTATTTTTCCATTCTTGTCATCCCAATAAGTATATGTACAAGGTGGCCAGAAATAAAACACCCCTACTTTGACCTCCATGGATATCGAACTACTCAGTGTAAAGGCTCAAAATTTTGTACACATACTATTCAAAATATGGGGAAACGGATTTCACGAAAAAAAAATTAGTTCCTGAAATCACCGATAGGTGGCGCTGCACAACTGGAACTATGATCAAAAGACACAAATAATAATAAAAATTAAAATGTTTATGCGGAATGGAATGCTTCCATGCTTCCTTTTTAATTTTTCTGCCCCTTATGGAAAATAAAAATAGTAAAGAAGCTAGAACTCCCGTTGTAACTGCAATTTCATACTGTAACCAGAAAAATTTGCATAAAGCATGGTTAGAAGCCATGTTAAAAGGTGGGGAATGTCATTCTTATTAGTGATGGCTGTCACGCTGCCAGAACGCGCTTTGCTTGTGAAGTTGTTTTACGAGAATAAAGGAAATGCTCCAGCAGCACTTCGAGAGTTTCGCCGACTTAAGGATTTGCGTAAGGGACCATTGCTTCCACAAGCTCTCAGGAGAATGATCGCTCGATTCGAGGAAACTGGACATCTTGGAGTTCAGCCTGGTCGAGGACGCAAACCGGTTCGTTCAGATGTCGTTGAAGATGTTGCCACCGGTATTGTTGAACAGTCAATGGATAATGTTTTAGGCTGCAGTAGTGCACGTGCAGTGTCACGACACTTGGGTGTTCCCTATAGCACAGTGTGGAACGTACTCAGAAAAATGGTGCATTGTTTCCCGTACAAAATCCGCCCTAATCAACAATTGCTGGCCACAGACAGGGAGATGCGACTGACCTTTGCATTGACATTTCTTGCTAGAGTTGAAGTGGATGCATCGTGGCCGTGGCAGATTCTGTGGAGCGATGAGGCCCATTTCCACCTCAGTGGAACAGTGAACACCCATAACTGTCGCATATGGGACACGACAAACCCCCGTACCTTCCAAGAGATTCCACTCCACTCACCGAAAGTTACAGTCTGGTGTGGATTCACAGCCACATTCATCCTTGGACCGTTCTTTTTCGAAGAGGTTACTTCCAATGGCCTTGAGACATGTACCGTGACGGCCAACAGGTACAAAAGGATGCTCGAAACATTTGTTGTACCCCATTTGCAGCAGCGCCAATGCCTTGACACCATTACTTTTATGCAAGATGGAGCACCTCCACAAATTGGACTCCCTGTGCAACAGTTTCTTCGCCAACATTTCACCACTGACAGAATAATCAGTCGCGCGTTTCCGACAACTTGGCCATCTCGTTCACCGGATCTTAATCCGTGTGATTTTTGGCTTTGGGGACACTTAAAAAACCTTGTTTATCGAGAACGTCTGATAACCTTGGCAGATTTGAAAGAGAGTATCAGTCTGCATGTGAGAAGCATCTCAGATGACCAGTTACGATCCGCAGTTGAACAAGCTGTCCACAGACTTCACATTTTACATCTTCAGGAAGGGAACCATATTGAGCAGCATTCCCTGCATCGAAAACGTCCTTGTTTCATGTATGCTTGGTACTTTCAAATAAAATGTGTTTAAAACGTGTTTTTGTGTCTTTTCAGCATACGTCCAGTGGTACAGCGCCACCTATCGGTGATTTCTGGAACTAAATTTTTTTTTCGTGAAATCCGTTTCCCCATTTTTTGAATAGTATGTCCACAAATTTTCAAGCCTTTACACTGAGTAGTTCGATATCCAGGGAGGTCAGAGTAGGGGTGTTTTATTTCTGGCCACCCGGTACATGAAAAAAAATTAATCATCTCATTCTGGCCACTAAATATAAGTTACAGCCTATATTCTGTTCCTTATTTTCTTTTTAATTACCTGCAATATATTCTTCAGTTTTGTATAAATATGAATGGAAGATGTATAAATTGGAAATAGAGTGAAAAATAGTTAACACTTTTAATTTGCAAAAAAAAAGAAAAAAAAAAGGAATTAGTGACAATTATTTCTTTTTATAATCTGCAACTTTTCAGCCATGTGCTTTCTGTCATGATTTGTTTCTGCAAAGAATTGTTATTAAAAAATTAATTAATATTAGAAACGAAATTTTAAGAGTGTTTCTTAAACAGTTCCTAGTTTAAAGCAAAATTTAAAGTTACCTCAAGGTGAATATATTCCTTTTATTGAAAATAAGCCAATTAAAGTGAATAAATTTCTATTCTTCAAGGAAATTGCATAAAACCATTTCTACTTTGAATTGGGAACTAAGAAAACTCATTCATAAACATTAATTGTTATTGTGAAAATATTTTGTCAAAAAAAAAGTTATTCAAATTATAGAAGAGTTTATTACAGAAATATAGTAATGGGTAAAAGTTGAGAACAAATAGCTTTCTCAAAATGAATGAATGTGCCAACAAAAGTATAGAACAGCATGGAATACAGTGCTTTCTGATACTGTTTCTTTTGGAAAAAGTAATGGTACATGATACTTTTTCCTGTTATTTGATTTATTTACTTGCCTAGGCATGGAAACTATTCATAAAAATAAAACTGTTTTATTTAATGGCGCAAAGAAGTAAAGGATTGTTGATGCTTACTAAATCAATATGGGAATATATTTTTTGATGAATTAAATGTCTTTATTCCTAATGATTTCAATAAACAGTTTTTATTGCACAACTTTTGGAAGAACATTTTTCACAAAATAATGTTTTCCAGTTGATGAAAAGAAATGATAAGATATTTACATTACAATCTGAAGTTAAAATATATTATTCTAGATCTGAAACAAATTGATAAATAATACACAGATTATTAAGACAATATATCCCACAAAAACTTAATTGATTCATAGTTAAATTCTGGATTACAACTGATGTCCAATTAAAATACTTTAACAGTCTCCCATAGTTAAGGGGAAGGGAAGGGAATGAAATAGACCAACTGTTGATGACATTGCATGTTTCCTTAACATCATTATTTTACAATTCCGGAAATAGAATAACAATTGATCATTTTTCTATATTTTTATAAAATCAGCCAAAGTATAAGAAATTGTACCTTATTGGTGCTACTAAATGAATAGAGTAAGAAATCCCTAGATTATTCAAGCATAATATTACTCTGAAAACATACCAAAGAAAAGAATGTGGTGAAAATGAAAAGAAGTTTAATATTTAAAAAGGTGAAACCTTAATTTAGAAAATTAATCTTGAAGAAGTGCACAATCAAAGCAATAACTCCAATTTTTTTGTCAAAAGATAGACATAATTATAGCCATATTTACTTATAAGGACATTTTTGTTTAATTAAAACAAATATCTGCTACACCTTAAGTTTGTGTAAAGTCATTAAGATTTTATGTAAAATCTCAATGACTTTAAATATTGTCCTTTGCAGATATTTATTAATTAATATAAGAAAATAGTTAAAGAATATAAAATGCTTTGATAAGTATCCATCTAGCTTAATTTGTATGATTAATAAATTTAGTGCTTGTTTATTTTTTGTTTGTATAATAATATTCATTATTTCATTTATTTTAATTTAGGGTGTTAAAAGACCAGCAGAAGGAGGAAGTTTAAGTTTTTCTCCTCAAGCAAAATCTAAAAAAATCCATGAAATACCATCTGAAAACAATGGTTCATCTCCATTGCCTCAAAGAAAGTTACGCCGTGTTGCATCAGCAACTCAAAGTATGCAATCATCCAGTTTAGAACATTCTAATAATTCAAATTCTTTTAGTGTGCTTGAAAATCCAACACCTGCAATGCTTTTAGTAATGCAGCGAAATTTAGAAAGACAGATGCAGTTATCCCATTTAAATGGACACATAGATAAAAATGGCTTAAAGGGAAACTTTTTTGATAACATTAAATCTGTTGCAGAAGCATTATCATCTGTGCAAAAAAAGAAAAGTAAGTGTATTTCATATTTTAAAAAGATTTTTTAGAAAACTTTTGCATTGTTTAAAATACTTAATTTGTGCATCTTAATGATGCATTATTTTCAGTATAACTGAAGTTCTAGGTAAGGTTCATTCATTTGAGTATGCATGCAATTCTATTTTAGTTTTGTATTATGATTGAATTTTTTTCTTTTCTATCAGATCGAAATGGGAGGCTGCAGAATGGTTTTAAGTTTTGAATTTTGGAAGAGGAAGAGCTTGTGCTATGTAAAAAAAATTCATTCATTATTTTAAACAGATCTCATATGCATTTAAGTGAGTTATATATAGACACTCTTTTATTCTGGGCTTTGGTCATCTCATCTGAAGGCATGATTGAATTTATACTATAAGGTTCTGCAAAATTTATGTATAGTGAAAATGGAATATTATATCTTCGAAAATATATACTTATTTTTTAATTGAGTATTCATTCATAATAATTGTAAAATCAGTGTATATATCTTAGGAATTGCATATTGATTAATTAATGTAAATGTATTATGTGAAAATTGTATATAATTCTAATCTGTACAAATTTCAATAAAAATGTATTTTTCATAAACATTGTTTAAAAAAATTCTTTACAACATTAGTGGTATTCCAGACAGCATCAAATGCTAACATCATTAAATTGTTTCATTCTTTTCACTGGAACCACTTCTTGGTTCTGTATTTTCATTTACTTCTACATCTTCAGCTACCTAGATTAAAGGGAATGATATTTTAATTTTCTACTATAGATTTTTAAATCATCCAAATGCTTCTTTATAGTTCCAAAATTTTTACGGATGTATGCATCAATAATATACATAAATAATTTGTTTTATAACTTTCTTGTTTTCCTTAAGCTAATAAATTTGTTCGAGAATTCTACTGTGTTTGATTTGACAGAAGAAATTAAATTTGTTGAATCATTACATTTATAATATTTGTTCATTAAAATAGCATAAATATGTGATTATGTGATTTATTAAAAAAAATCTAATGTGACACATTTTACCTCCTCAGATGTATACTCCATAGTTTCTGGTTGAATAGCAGTTATTTCTTCTGTATCCTCGGTAGTATAATCAATGCTTACAGCTTTTGGTTGAATCACAGATGTTTCTACTATATTCTGGACAGTATCATCAATGAGAGCTAGTAGGAAATAGAATGATTGAAATTTTCATTAACTGTAAAGAACTTTTAAACCACAAAGATTTCATCTAAAATAATATTACATAAATACAAGTTTGAGATATAGCTGATCTTATTTAAAGTTTACCATTTATAAATACAAGCAGACATATGTTATTGTATGATAATTAAAATTCTAAAACCATATTAATCATCCAAATTATGTCCATTGTATCTAATAAATTAACAGTACATTTAAATTCACTAATAAAACTATTAGCTAGCAAATTATGATGTACACATACAGAAACTTTTCTGTTTTTCAAACAATGTAATTAAAAGTTGGCTCAAAAGAAAAGAATACTAAATATTAATAGCATACTATCTAATAAGTGACAAGATGCTTCTAGTGTAGCTATTTCAGAGTCTACTTCATTCATCAGCCAGGGCCAAAATGACTCTTCAATTTCTGGAAGAAAAAATATTATAAGAATTCAAAATAACACATGTATTTCATATATAATTTGAATTAGTATTAACTATGAATTACTTTTTATTTATTAAACTTCATTAGATTTATTAACTTTAAATATTTGTTTCTGTTTTTATATTTTGCATTAATATAAAAATTTCAAAACTTTTAATTATATTTATTAATCTAATAATTTAAGTTAAATATATTTTTTCAAGGCTAATAAGACATCCTACTATAAGTTTTTGTGTAATGTAGTTTATCAGTATTCTTAGGTAAGAAAGATTGTTTTTATAAATAGAAATTGATACAAAATTCCATTAACAATAGATACATTCTGATATAATGGTGATCTTTCTACAACTTCTTTCGGTCTATCACAGAAACTATAAACGGTCATGTAGCCAGTCAGTAATGAATGGTTAAGCACAGCATACAATGAAGAGGCATAAACAGTCATGCAAAGTCTTTCGCCAACAGAGCTCTCTTAACAATTTGCTGTTCTTGTGCAAGCTTTGGTTATGTCTTATTGACTGTGTATTCATGATTTGGTGTAGAATAAAACCTCATTATTTGTTTTTAAGCTTGTTGGATCATTTTTACTATATTAACTGCACCATATTTTGAATTTTCCACAAAAATATAAAAAAAGCTATAATTACAGTAATTCATATTTAGGAAGCAATAGATATCATCCATTTGGATAACTTCAAATATATTGATAAAATAGTGATCAGAAATTTTCTGATGCAATAAAAACGAGATAATGGAAAAATCATACCTAACATTTCTGGATCTTCTGCTTCAAAATAGCCTTCAGCCTCAAGTTTTTTATACACTTGAGGTACAAGTTCAGATAAATAATTCTGAGAGAAAATGCAAGCCACAATTTTTTTGGCCACCTCATCTTCAAGTAAAACAGCTTCTTCTTGCTCTTTAATTCTCTTTTCCTATAAAAAAAACCTTAAAGGATGAAAACTGCAGGCAAAGTTATTTTATAATTAAGTTTTCATTTTACTGTATTGTATATTTTTGTTAATGTTTTTTCCCATTTTGATTATAACATAAATATTTATTAAAAAAACTAATCTGAAATGTTCATTTTGAACTAATGAAATTATATTAGGTCTTGTGCTGCCTTCTTTCCACTTGTATTCATTAAAATATTTATTGGATAATGTTTTTGGTAAATCAGATGCTGTTAACACATACCTGTAATTTGTAATAGAATATTAATTTTAAGAACATATTAGTTAAATGCTTTTATTTGGCTTACCTTGGAGAGAGAAAATAGGTTTCTCTTTTGTTTTAACATAAAACAAAGTAGATAAGCTATTACAATTGTTTGATATTGTTTACATTTCTATGAGATCCACCAACAAACAAAAGATTATTTTGTGCATAGCCTTGGAGCTTTAATAGTAATAAACCAAATAAGTGATTTTTCGCCTTCCCTTGGGGGAAAAATACCTCCAATTATTTTTGTATACCTATTTTTACTTTCTGTTGAGAGTTTTGGATAATTATTCCATTTTAATGATGGCAGAAAATGATAAAATTTCTCATAATTGTGAAAAAAAGACTATAAATTTGTAATATATAATTATATTATTCATCATTTCCAACTACCATATTGGTGTTATCAATATTGTGTTAACTTATTTTGATGAAACAGTTCTTATAAAGAAAAGAAAAAAACTATTTTAACATAATGTTGATTAGGAATTTGAAATTGCAGTTATGAAAGAATAAATTAACTCGTGAGCAGTTAATAATAAGTTATATTGTGAATGTGGAATAATGATTTATCTTTTTTAATAGTTAGTTATGGTTGTTAAATGACAACTTCAAACCAATTGTTGAGTTGAAAGTTAACTGGTGCGATCGTAGTTTAACCCCCTGCTTGGTGGTCTTTTCAAAAATCGGTAACCACGATCTAAGGTTGGTATAATTGGAATCTAGGGTTGGTATAGTAGGAAAACCATAAAGTTGCCATCTTAGGTGAATTATCGCCAACTTGGCGAAGAAGGGGGTTAAACTACTAATCACCCAGTTAACTCTATAATTTTGTATTATATCTTAAAAATACAGATGGAGAGGGGGAAATTTTTGCACTATCGATACAATTGAAGAGTTTAAGATATTGTCTATATTCAAGAAAAGCCATGATAATGTCCTATGCAGTAAGATTTAAATTTAATTAATGTTAGTTTTTTTCTAAATTTATTCAGTAAAACAATTTAAAATTACCAGTTGAAAAATTGGGCTGGTAAAAAATGTGCCTACCAACAGTATATTTAGGTTAGCTAAAGGCAGCTGATTAGAATTTTTATCGTAAATATAATTAATAAATTAGTTACTCTACTGCCTAATTATGTTTCAAACACCTAAAAATCACAGTATACTTCCTTTGTGATGCATGTGTAATCCTAATATTTGTTCCATATGTAAATTACTTACTAAAAGAGAATTTTTATTGGTTATTATAAAACTAAATCATAAAGTAATAAAATAAATCTTTTTGTTCAAAAACATAGATGTTAGAAAATTTTTGAAATTAAAATATATATCTGACATTTCTGAAAACTAAAATTATTTAAATAAATCAGACACTTAAAATGGGAAATGAACATGATCTTTTTTCATTTGAATAGCATACTGTCAGAAAGAAATAAAATAATATTGTGGCATAAACTATATAATGCCAGTTATAGAATAAATTTTGACTCTAATATTATGTACAAAGTTTTTGTTAGGACTAAATTTTTCAATAATATAATTCATTCTAACATTAAAATCATTATATAATTATTAAATTAAAACAATTATCTTAAGTATGTACTTAATTTGTTTATTCCTTAATTATCCAAACCAGCTTTTAAAAATATTTTTGAGAAAGGGAGAAAAAATATCATTGGATGTGATAAAGATATTAGATGGCAGTTATCTTTCTATCTGTTCCTCTCTGTCCCCTTTCTTCATCAAAGTATCACAAATTTTCTTCATAAATCATGCAATCTAATTGGCAATTCAGAAATTTCAAACCAATTTTTCCATATAAGCATTATATATATTTATATATATATATATATATATATATATATATATATACACACACTTATTATAGTGACTTCTGGTTTTCCAATTCCATGCCTTATCCAATTGGGTAAAAAAAATATATGAATACAATGAAAATGGGAAAAGTTTTCTTTCTTCTATGGCTAAATCAACAAAAAAAAATTCACTCATAAAAAAATGAAAAATCAATCAACTAAGGTATTTTGATTATTAGAATGGTGTTTACCATTCTAATAAACAAAGATGTAATTTTTTTTCTAGAACTATTAGATATCATATATCAAGCAAATACATGCTAGAAACAATCCAAAGTATTGCATATAAACAATTTCAAATTCTGGCTTTCAGGTCAGTTGAATCATTATTATGACTAGCAATATTTCAAACTTCATGGCTGTAAATGCTAGAGATATATTTGGTAAAGATATCACAGATACATTTTGTAGGCATTGTCTGTTTAATTATATAAGGGTTTATAAAGGAATTTTAAAAATAGTACAGAGTAGAATGAAATCTTCATTAGAGTATCATTATCGAATTAACAGATAATTTAAAGCTATTATTTTTCAACTCATTAATTAAAACAATCAATCAATAGAAAGTAATGAAAGCAAAAGAAAAATGACATTTCATTATCCTAAGTTTTATACATATTTTTAAATTTGTAAGTATTATATCATCAAAAAGAGAACTTAAAAATAAAATTGGGAAATTTTTAGGAAGCAAGAATTTTTAAGAACTTTTTATATTATGAGGATTTCCAAATAACTTTTCATTATCTTTCAACATTTAATAACTAAAGCTTAGTTAGAAACTTTGACTGTAAATCTTTAAATTTAAAGGAGTAAAATTTTGAAAACTTTAAAATAAAAAAGATTTAAATAATTTTACTTTTTCTTCAGATAATCTTCTTTCTTGTTCTTCCAGTCTTTTTACTTCTGCCACTTCAGCATTTCTTTTTGCCTCATAACCTATTTGTAAATCTGCTAAAACTGCTAATTCCTCTTCTGCCATTATTTCAATCAAAGCCTGTTCTAAAGTTTGTCCAATTAAAGCTTCCAGTATAGGTTCAACTTCTTCATCAAAATCAAACAACTGAAATGGCACATTTCATAAAATTAAGACTGATCTTCTAAATAAGAAAAACTTTGATTAGAAAAAAAATTATACTGGTAGTAAAATTATTAATAAATAGTAAAGTTATCATACAGAATTTAATAGGGAAAAAAATCACAATATAGAAAATTTCCTTTCTCTAATTATTACAGCTATGAAGAATTTCTTATTTTAGTTATAAGAAATGACTACTAAGCTTTTCATAATACCAGGAATTAATACTTAAAATCTTTAAAGAAAAAAGTTTAAATAACGTTATTACAGACAGCAAAAAAAACTTTGTCAATTTGCAAAAAATTCCAATGAATATTAGTTTCTGACGTACTTCACCCGGATAAATTTGAGTAGCTACATCTGGACCAGATTTGGCAGGTACAAAAAGAGGAGATGGAGGTCTGTCTAGAAGGGGATCAGTTTCACATTGTGCATCAGTTTCTTCAATAACATCACATAATTCTTCTAGATATAGATCAGTCTGGACTGAAAGATGCTGGCGACCAGACACAGGAAGTCTATCAGAAGTACTTGGTGTTGCATTTTTAGTCTGAAAATTGTTTTAACATGAATCATCATCCTTAGCAATGATATCTGTTATTTATTATAAAAAATAATAATTGTATGGGCAAATTATTTTTATAGTATAAGGATTTTAATTAATTATAAATTATGAGGCAATACTTAAGACATTAAAGAAATGATAATACATTATACATAAGCAACAAAATATTTTAAAAATTCAAACCAGAATCTACTTTTAAAAATTTTGTAACAATAACAATATAATAAAAAATCATTTTAAATACTTTGGCTTTAAAACTTTTTTTCTTGTTGATTTTATAAAATTAAATATTTAGAATTTATCCCTTTACTAATTGCTTTAAGGAGGATGGTTCACCAGAAATATTGAGTTTGATTTGGGATAAATGCCTTGATATAACTTCTTGCACATGATTCCTCTAAATTGTGTGATATTAAAGCCATTTTATTTTATTGTTTAACTTAAATTTTATTTGTTGTATATATGAATATTTCTAATAGACAGTCCCATAACACAAAAAGATAAATATATGGTTCAACTATCTTGGTGGTATTGTAACTTCATTTTTTTTTATTTCTCAGGAAACTACACAGATTAAACAAATTCCTTTTTTCTTAGTTATCAAAAATAAAGAAAAATCACTTGATGAAATATTTGATGAAAAAATGAAACTGTTTCAAATTTCAGGATAACAATGTATTCTATGTTTGAAATTTAAAAGAAAAAATAGGAAAATTTACATTACTAAATTAATATCTTTGAAACAACTTTTTAAATTTTTTTAAGTGGTATAAAATTTATTTAAGTACAATGTTATTTTGAAATACTAACTTATAAAAACAATGACGTTTCACTTAATTTTGAATTAAAATTTCAAAATTAATCACTTTTAGAGATATATTCCCACCATCCAATATATATACAAAGCCAAATTTGGTACCTAATGGTTTCTCATGTCTCTTATTTCAGAATAAGGTTTATAAATTTCAGAATAATTTTATAGACA
>JAOUZG010031916.1:1538601-1565979 GCA_026289955.1 Argiope argentata | reverse complement strand
AATCTAAGTTTAATCTAATAATTAAGTAATAATAATCTAAGTTTAATCTAATAATTAAGTAATAATAATCTAAGTTTAATCTAATAATTAAGTAATAATAATCTAAGTTTAATCTAATAATTAAGTAATAATCTAAGTTTGAAATTTCAAACTTAGATTACAATTCGTATTCCATCCCCCCACTCCCTCAAAAGAATTTGATGAATAAATAAAAGTTTGTTAATAATATAACTGCTTTGATAATACATTGTTTTACACCATTATTTTTTGTGGTTAGATTCATTTTGATGAAATGATAATGTTTCTTAATATTTCCTAAAATAATTTATTATTATAATGTTTTCTCACATTACCTATTATCAGAACTAGTTGATTTTTCGCACTACAGAAATAATGAACCGAAACAAACCGAATATTGCATATAGTTAAATACACGATTATCATAAAATCACAAATGAAATTATCTATTTGTTTATTTCTTAAATAGATTATACATTTCTATTTTTATTATTTAATTACTAAAACTTTCATTAAAAACCATAACGTCTATTATCCTGATAATAATTATTATTTTCAAATAATTAGTATCCATTGAAATCGGAACTGACACTTCATGTACAAAACTCGAACCCGCAACTGAAAATACTTGAAAGCTGACGCCGCTATTGGCAGCATAAACAATTTTCTTTTTGAGTAATCGCATTCAAAAGTCAACTTTTTTGATGTTGCTTTGAATTAATTTTTGAAAGCAAGGTTGCGTGGGATCTTTCAGCTTCAGAAGAAGTTGTTTAAAATATTTTTATTTATCTTGTTTTATGTTTATATTGTTATAATTTTATCCTGATTATTTAAAATATATATTCATTGATCATGGCGCAAGAATTTCAACAAGAATATTTGGAAATGCCCATTATTACAAAAGCTTACACGACTGCCTGTGTCCTTACTACAGCTGCTGTGGTAGGATAAATTATTTTATCATATTGCTTGGTATAAAAATTGAATTTTACTTCAACCATAAATAAATAACATGATGTTTCGCGACAAAAGAGAGGGGAGGGGGAATTTCGCTTAAAGTTACACGAAAATTATTTAATGATATATGCTTCTTTGTGTTTTATAGATTTGTATTAATAAAATTAAACTAATAAACCCATTGATATGTTAAGGGTCATATCAACTGACTTTCCATCCCAAAGAATTCATTATATGTTGAAATTTCGTATGAAAATAAATTTCAATAGCATCAGTTAATTGAATTATTGTCATATTTGTATGCAAAATAAGCTAGGGGTAATAAAATGTATGGGGCTGACAACATTCTTTTAACTAGTTTATTTTTATCTCTCTTTATTAGATGAAACATCAAACAGTAATGCTTGTTACAAAATTTACCCTTGTTGTTGTTGTTAAATATTTTATTGCATATAGTATGCAAAGCATTATTTTTTTAAAAAAAAATGTTTTCTTTCTTGAATTAAATTTCTAACTTATTTTTATTTCTTATATATTAATAAAAGTTTTAATTTATATAAGTGGACAGAATTTGATATCTTATTCATCGTGAGAGCGTTAGTATGAAAGGTTTGGCTTTTAAAATTTATTCAGCGATTCTTGCGAAGTAAGAAAAATATATACTGTCAAATATTAAGCATTCATTGAATAAAAATAATCTTAAAAATTGAAAAAAAAAATGTAAATTAATTAATTTTTATAATATTTGGTAGCCATTATTTTCATACAATTATTTATATTAAAATATTTGGTAATATAAAACTTTCTGTAACTTTTTCTTTAAGAAATTCATTTTAAGGTTTACACTGCTTGCTGATTGTAAAAAGACAAGTCAATTTTTTAAAAAGAAAAAGTTACAAAAAGTTTTATCATCATCATAATAATTTTTAAAAAATGACTGGATTGGTCTCTGTAAAACTTTCTCGCTAAGCCTTGCATAGAGTAAAATAGTTACAAAATATTAATCTGTGGCATGAATTTAGTAATTTTTACTTAATATCTGTCTGATTCTAGGCCAATTTTTTGGCAGTTAATCCCTGGCAAATGGACACAATTATCTGAAAACCAAATTTCCATTTAAGACACATTTTTTTCCCATGATTGAAATAAAAATTAGTCATAAAATCACATACTAAATTTGATACATTTAAAACATTGTGCTTTTTAGTTTAAAATATTAAGGCATATATTTTTATGCATCATTATGTTTATCAGAGTAAATTTGTGTATTTTTCTTATTGAAATAATTAAAAAAATTATAAAACATAAAAATATCAAATTTAAATGTTCTATACTTATCTTTGTCATCCCTTTCATAGAAACTGCTTTCACTGTCATCTTGTAAATTGATTAAAATCAACAATTTTTTTTAACACTTCATCTAGACATGCCTTCAATTATAAAATTTGATTTAATAAAGTAAGCAATTTTACGAAAATTGCAAAAATTAAATGTTTTAAAGTAAGCAACAAACTAATTTTCTTTTAATGGAATAAATATAATTACAAAGGGAATAAAAGCTATAGAATAACAATTGTTTAAAACATGCTAATGATTTTAATTTTTGACCAATTAAATTAGATTTTTTTTTTAAATTTATATAGTTATATCAATAAAACCTGATTTTGGGGCTAAAACTTGTCTTGTCATAGCCTTAAAATTCAATTCCCTATGTATTAGATATCTTTTTCTACCTAAGATATAATTTTCAAATTTTTTTAAGTGAAAATGTCCTTTTTAGACTCTATTACCTTTATCTTTTTTCTGAAATATTATCTATTAGATATCATAATGTCAATGTTTAGAAGAGGCAAATTCTTAGGGAGAACTTATTAGTTTTGCTATATGAAAAAAGGTGATTGTTTCAAGGAAAAGGACCTTTAATCATCAATCATTCTCTTATGAATGTGAGAAATGTGCATTCTCTTTAGCCCCTCAATAGATAGGATAAATACATGCCAAGTTTTCCTGCCAAAGGAATCAAATCCCAGTAAACCTACAATGTGAGCATAAATGAACCCCAAAATCCTGAACAAACTGCAACGAACTTGAACAAAGCAGTATAAAGCGGAAAAATATCAAAATACCTTAAAAGCTGTGGGAAAAAAAAAGAGTGACAGTATTGTCTGCCTCAGCATTATTATGCAGACAACCAGTAATGAGGTAGATGTGACTTTGAAACACCTATAGAAAATTTATAGATTAATAATATGCTTACTTTATATAATGGTTTTAAGGCTATTATAATTTTATTTTGGTTTTTTTTTTTCAGCAACTTGACATAATTTCACCTTTTCAGTTGTACTTTAATCCCGATTTGATATTTAAACACTATCAGGTATGATACTTTAATCTTACATTTTCTTTCATATGAATAGTTATTTGGATAAAATAATTAAATGCATTTTATGAGTAATAGATACCTATGATTTAATTATTGCTTTCCTAAATTCTGCTTTAAGAGTTTAATATATCAATATATTATCTGCTATTCATTAATTCAGCTGCATACTTTTCCAGTATTTTAATAGTATTACAGAGAATAAGCTACAGATTGTATACTTAATGCAGAAAGAAAAAATAAATGCCCTTTTAAATCGAGGATGACACAAGCAACATTTGTCTTCTTCCGACCTACATTTTATCCTATATAACTTGTCATTCAGTTAATTGCAAGGCTATCTTACAGCTTAAAATGTAAATTATGCTAACGATTATTTCTATTTATTATGACAAAGAACTTCTAACTTCTCATTCTTTCTGCAAATGAATGTCACATATCTTCATGCTTTTATAAATTTTGACTTTCAAATTTACTTTTAACTTATTAGAATGATGAGTTATTCAAAATCTTTTGGAAGTCAAATAGCAATTAATACTATCTGTATGTATTGTAATAAAAAATAGTTGGGCAGAGGGGAAAAAAACCTGTAATATGTAATATCTATAAATTTCAAATAGTTGATATATTACTTTAAAGAATTTTTTTTGTCAGGACATATTTTTAAAAATAGTTAATGGCTAGTTTTTGTTTAAAATGGTAAAATTAATCAAATGTATACAGAAATGAGAAAAAAATATTTCTTATGTTTTACTGCTCATAAATATGTTAGCTTTAATTTAATTACTAATTTATTTCTTTTTTGTTTAGTTACAATATTAAATTCCTCTTAGTAAATTTTGAACTAATGGAAAATGATTCCTTTGGTTCAAATTTCTTCGAAAGCTTAAATAAGAATTTCAGAAATGATCCATGATGACCAAACTATATTCTTTATAACTGCATATAAATAAAATTATGCATGCAATTACTATAGAAATTTTCTGTCATTCATAGGTATGGCGTTTGTTCACTACTTTCCTGTTTTTTGGCACATTTGGTTTTAATTTTTTGTTCAACATAATTTTTACATATCGGTATTGTCGCATGCTGGAAGAAGGCTCATTCCGAAATCGCCCAGCTGATTTCTTTTACATGTTTTTGTTTGGTGGGACACTGATGATTGTATCCTTTTATTAAAAAAAATAATAATAAATACTAACATATAAGTTTTTATCATGCTCAACTATAGATCTGATGTAAATTACTTAAGGCTGAATATATTAATGTTTGGTAGTGACTGTTAAGAAATTGTATTGTAACTTGTATGTTTCTTTGTTAAATATATTTTTATATCATTTATATATTCTGTAATAATCATGTTGTGAATTTAAAATACAATATTAATAATCTTATGCTATTTCTAAAACATAAAAATTGTATCATTGATTTAAATTTTTATCTGAGAAATTCTTTATAAAGACCTATATTGCCAAACTGAAGACAGTTCCTTACATTATTTATCAGATCATAGCAATGTTTGTAAACTTACTCTTTTTGGGTCAAGCATTTACAATTATGTTAGTTTATGTATGGAGCCGTCGGAATCCTTATGTGCGCATGAATTTTTTTGGACTGATTAGTTTCCAGGCCCCTTACCTTCCTTGGGTTTTATTAGCTTTTTCATTATTATTGGGCAATTCTGTCATGGTTGATTTGATGGGTAAGTTCTTATGCCTTTTTTTTAAGGAAATAAAAATATATTTTATATTTTTCCATTTTTAATATGCCTTAGTTATTGTTAAAAATAATTTTATATTCTTTGTATTAATTGCATTATAATTTGGCAAAATTTATCTTTGTCATAAGTTTAAAAAAAAGACAATTCTAAATAATCAGAATCAAAGATGCTTAGTAATAAATTATTGAAAATGTTGTGGTAAATTTTTATATTATTGTATATTGAATAATTGTATATCAAATAAATAATTTTCTTTTAAAATGGTCTAATATACATGTAATATCTGTATAATATAGTATACATACCTAAAACTATCAAATATACAAATTTCATGTCAGATCATTTTAATACACAACAAAGAAGAAAGCAAAACATCTATTTGAATCAGTATATTTTGATAAATATTACACAAATACGGTTTTCTTAATAGGCATAGCTGTTGGACATGTATATTACTTCCTAGAAGATGTATGTCCAAATCAGCCTGGTGGCATGAGAATATTGAAGACACCCAGACTAATGTAAGTTGATCACTTTTTAGACTGTAATAACTATGTTATTGCGCTAAATTACGTATTAAAAAATACTTGGTGAATACTTCTCTGAAAATGTATTTTATATTTAGTACTAGCTCTCTCATCTACTGTTATATATTAATAAGTGTAGTGTTCCCTGCTTCTACTTTCAGTTAATATTTTTTCTGTCTTGACCTTTTAAAAGAATCTAAACTTCTCCTAATGACAGAAGATTGTATAGTTCATATTAGAAGAAAACAAGAGCTTGAAAGTAGAGATCTTAAACATTCAATATATAGTTATGTAATTGGTTTCTAACTCATGCACACAATATTATTTGGAATATAATTTGCTGTATTTTAAACATCGATTGAAATTTTTTTGTAGGCAATGAGCATAAATGGCAGTATTCATCATCAACATATTTTTTTTACCAGTATTGCATTATTATTATGAATTATTTCTTGAAAGCAGAAACCCTTTTTAAACATTCGTTTACTTTTAACTATTTTAATGACTGTAATAATAATAATGTTCTCGCATAACTTGAAATTTGTGATCGTAGATTTTTTTACGACTTGCCTTTCTTTACGTTGGGACATATAAATATGAAAATCTAGAATTGCAGTTAGAAAGATGCAATATAGGAAAGATATCCATAAAAACAATTTTTTTTTATTTTGGGCATTATATTATTTCTAGCGAACTGTTGTAATTGATTTGATTTGTTATACAGACTAAAATGAGCTTTGAATTCCTTTTTGCAGACAATATATTTTCGAAAATACATCATCTGAATCTAATCAACCACCACCACCACCTGAAGATAGACCTGGAGGATTTATGTGGGAATGATCATAACTGGAATGTCTTCCATTTGTAAAATATGTAGTCTTTATCTTAGCACTTTCTCTGTACATTTTGTAAAATTAAAATATTTTCAAATACCTACTTCAGTTATGGAAGTTAACAAAACATTAATATCATATTTGGTTTAATTGCATTCAATATTATATGTTTTATTTGTCATTCACTTACATACTGTAATAAGCAGTTATTTTCCTACAATGTTTTCTACTAATTTCTAAATTCTATGCAATTAAATTAGTTTACTGGTAATGGAAATTTTTTTCATTAAAAAGTAACATTACAAATCAAAGCCATTTTTATTCTTTGGCAAGGGAGGGGGAGATCAAAATTATCTAGGCACACTTTTTGAAATCTTATCTCTGAAAAATCAAAGTATACTTATATTTCTTTGTGCGAGATGGCTAAATTTTTTCTAATATTCTGTTCATGCGCATTTCTGCATCTCGTGACTCAATGCAATTACGTGTCGCGAGCTGTATATATATTTATTACTGTGTTGTTCTATGAATTTATAATTGTGCTTTAATAAAAGATGGTTGTTTTTTAAATTAATGTGATTTCATTTGAGGAGTATTATTTTAGAGATCCTTAACCTAATGAAGATGTTATGAGGAGTATTAATATGGTCCGTCGATGTGTTGAGTGAAGTAATAACATTTTGGTCCGTATGCGAGCTGGAGAAAGAGGTGCAACCTTTGGAATTTTGAATGGCTAGTTTTACATTGGAATCAAAAGGATTGAGATATGCGATAGAATTTAATAAGGTGATATTTTTTGGAGTATTGAGTTATACAATTTCGGATAAAGAGATTAAGGTGAGATATTCATAATTACTGTGATTTAATTGTGGATTATTTTTTGTTTATGTGAAATTGAATTTGAGATTTTGTATTGATATTATATTGTTTAAGAAATAGTTGTAGTGTGTTGATATTGTTATGAGAATTTAGTTACTTTTGCTTTAGGATTAGTTATTTCTGTCAGTGTAATACATGTGCAGTTTGGAATATAATTGAAAGTAGCATTGCTGATAAAGTTGATTTCTTGTTCGTTTGGTTTCAGAACTCTTGCATTGAATTAGAATTGGTAAATCCCGTCAGTATATTTTATTGTGAAAAGTGTTATCTAAGTTTGGAAGTAGTGTCTGATAAGGTTTTGGTTTCGTTTTTGGAATTCATAGTGTTATTGTGTTGTAGTTTCGATTCGACAGTTTCCTTGTGATTGCAAAATTAGAAGTAAAAAAGATATAATTTGTGAGAGGTTGTATGTAAAAGTTATTTTCACTCAACCATGCCATTGAGTACTTAGTTAAAGAAAGAGGAGTTGCGGATTATTATTGAAGAGTTACGGCTTTCTGTTCCTGATAATGCGAAAGTAATTCAGAGAGAGAAGATTGAGAAAAGTGAAGTGTTTAAAACACAAACTGAAGTAGTTCAGGGTCTAGTAGATCAAGTAATAGCCGATACTCAGGCAAAGCTAGTGCAAGTTAAGGATAAAATTGAAAGAGAAAAAATGGAAAATAAATTGAAATTAGAACTAGAAAAGGATAAAATTGAAAGAGAAAAAATGGAAAATGAATTGAAATTAGAACTAGAAAGGGTAAAATTGAGTCAAATAGAGAAAGAAATAGAGTTAGTCAAGGTTAAAAACGAGTCATTAAATAATACACAAAATATTGAAATCATGGATTCGAATTCATCAAGTGTTGAATTAGAAAGCTTAATAAAGAGTATTAAAAATATAACTATCCCTGTACCATGTAAATTGGAATCCTTTAATTTATTTTTCAGTTCTTTGGAAAAAGCATTCCAAAACAAAAATGTTTCGGAAAATTTTAAAGCAGAAATTCCGTTGAATATTTTGGGTGCTGAACACCCAATTTGCTGGTTTACATTAATCAAAAAGATTTAAATGATTATAATAAAATTAAAACTTTAGTTTTAAAGGAATTTGAACCCACCCCTCAGGAATGTTTAAATAGCTTTAAAAAAGCTCAAAAATCCCGGCTGAGAGTTTTGTTCAATTTGCATCCAGAGTAAGTGCATCTTTTATCTACTATTGTCAGTTGCGTAAAGTGACGGATTTCCAATCTCTATGCGAGCTTATGGTTTCTGATAGAATTTTTGAAACTCTTGATCGAGAATTAATGACTCATATTGCGGTAAAACAAGGTGAAAATTATTTTAAACCTCATTAACTCGGTCGAGAGTGCAACATTTTTTTATCATCGAAAAGTAAATGTGAGATAAATAATAAGATCGTGGCAGGGGATGCAAAAAGAATTTTGGGAAATAAATCGCAATTTCTAAATTGGCGTTCTGATAAATCCGTTTCTAAAGTGTTTGTGTCAGAAGTAAAAAATTCAAAGTGTGTTATGTGTAAGAATAGTGCTAATCATCCTCTTTATAACTGTCCCCAATTTAAGATACTTTCTGCAAGGGAAAGAGTTGATGTAGTGAAACGGAATGCTTTGTGTTTTCGTTGTTTGTTTCCACATAAAATTCGCGATTGTCGCTCTAATAGAAATTGTTTTTGTGGCAGATCTCATAATCGAATGCCCCATTTTCCGCTAGGGGAAAATAGTACTAATAATTCATTGTTTGAAAATATTTCTATTCGTCAACCAGTTTATGACGAGGAAGTAGCGCCAAACCAAACGTTAAAGGAAATGACGGATGATGCCCAATCAAAGATAGTTGCTACGAGTTATCAAAAGAGCCAAAGTAAGAATGTCCTTCTTAGTACTGTTCGTGCCTTGGTTAGAAATAAATATTCAGTTTGTGGAGGTTCGATGTTTATTGGATGTAGGAAGTCAGTCTTGTTTGTGTACGAAAGCTTGCGCAGAACGACTGCAGTTGAAGTTGGAAAAAATAAATACTATTGTTTCATGTGTGAATGACGCTACTATGGTGGTTAATAATTGTGTAAAAACTACGGTTACAAACAAGGATAGGAGCTTTGAGCGAGAATTGTTGATGTTAGTAGTAAACAAAATTACTGATGTTACCCCGAACAAGGTCATTGATTCAAATATGGAAGTATTAAGGTTTCCATCACTGGCTGATCCTAGTTTTAATATCCCAGGAAAGATAGACTGACTTTTAGGAGTTGAAGTATTTTATGAATTGTTGAGACCTGGACAATTTCGAGATGTGAATTCATTGTTGCTGTTTCAGAATACAGTTTTGGGTTATGTTGCCAGTGGTAGTGTAGATGAGGTGAGGGAGAACAAAGTTCATTGTGGGTTGATTTTAGATGTTGATTTGAATCGTACTATGAGAAAATTCTGGGAAGTGGATAATGAGGTCACTAAGAGTCAGGAGGCCTTGTTGTGCGAAGAGCATTTTGTATAAACCCATTGTAGGAATGAGGAGGGTCGATATGTGCTTACAATGCCTTTGCGGTAAAAAGACTTAACTCGTTGTGGAATCGTCTGGCGAGGGATCCAGAGTATTTGTCATTATATTCAGATTTTATGAGAGAATATGAGGAGTTGGGTCACATGAGAGGGTTAATGAGACAACTGAACCATCTTCCTCTTATTATATACCACACCATGGAATCTTTCGTCCAGAGAAGTTGACGACTAAACTTCGTGTTGTTTTTAATGCATCGTCTCCTATAACTAACGGCATTAGCTTAAATGACATTCTGATGAAAGGAGAAGTTATTGAGGACGTATTCACCATCATTACTGGTTTTCGGCGACACAAATTTGCCTTTACCTCAGATATAGAGAAAATGTATCGACAAATACTCATCGAATCAGACCAAAGTGATCTGAGAATTCTGTGGAAGACAAATTTTGACGATGAGCCTACCACGTATAAGTTGAAGACTATCACCTATGGGACGTCTTATGCTCCCTTTCTTGCCATAAGAACTCTTAAACAATTGGCCATAGATGAGAATTCAAGATTTCCCTTGATGTCTGAAATTCTACTACATGATACATACATGGATGACATAGTCAGTGGCTCTTCAACGCTAGAGGGTGCCCAGGAGTTACAATGCCAACTTATTGGAGCTATGCAGTCAGCGGGTCTGAAATTACATTAGTGCACACCGATTTTGAGAAGTCTATGCTCTCAGAAGTCAGTTATAAATTTGATAAAGAGGAGGGAATAAAAACGTTGGGAGTTCTATGGAACTCTCATGAAGATTGTTTTTCTTTCCGAGTAGATGTCCAACTGAAACAGTCGTATACTAAACGAGGAGTATTGTCAACTATTGCCAGAATATTTGACCCGCTTGGTCTTCTGGGTCCGATAATAGCTAAGGCCAAAATGATCATGCAAGAACTTGGGCGCGTGAACATCGATTGGAGCGATGTTCTTCCTCAATCGGAATATCGAGAATGGCATCGGTTTCTAATTGCTCTCAGAGCCTTAAATGAAATTTCGATAAACAGAAGAGTATTCCTTGACCAGCCAATGAGTGTAGAGCTTCGTGGCTTTGCAGACGCGTCAGAGCGATGTTATGGAGCAGTGGTGTACTGCAGATCAAGTGATGAACAAGGCAATATTGTGAATGAATTGGTTGCCAGTAAATCAAGAGTAGCTCCGATTAAAAGTTTAACTATTCCCAGGTTAGAATTAAGTGCCGCAGTCTTGTTGTCAAAGCTTATGAAAAAAGTGATGACAGCAATCAAAACTACAGTGGCTAGTGTCTACTATTGGTCGGACTCGACTATTGTGCTTTCGTGGCTGCAGAAGCAACCAATAGATTTAAAACAATTTGTCCCAAGCAGAGTAGCGACGATTCAAGAAATGACTAGTATTAACCAGTGGCATCATGTATCCTCGGAGCAAAATCCAGCTGGCATCTTATCACGAGGAGTAGACCCAGAAAAACTTGTGACTTATGGTGGAATGGACCAGAATTTCTTGATGATAATAGCTATCCTAATCAACCGGTTCCTGCATCAGAAGCTGATGAAGAGTTTATGGCTGAAATTAAGAACAATTCTAAGAACTTTAAAATTTTAAATATTATGGAAGGACATTTAATTTATGAATTAATTCAGCTTAGTAATAATTATATGTCTATTTTACATGTTCTTAGTTACATTTTTAGGTTTTGTGACAATTCTCGAAATCCACTTGGGCGTACTACAGATCCTCTTGCCACCAGTGAGTTGAAAAAAGCTGAGAATTTCTTAATTAAAGCATTGCAGCATCAAGAATTTGCTGCCGATATTCAAAACTTGCAACGCAAAGGAATCGTTTCTCCAAACAGTAAGTTAAAAAGCCTCAACCCGGTTTTGGTTGGTGATGGTATTTTGAGGGTTGGAGGCCGACTAGAAAATTCAAATTTAAGTATTGTGTCAAAACACCCAGCTATCTTGCCAAAAGGTAATAAACTTACAATTATAATTTTAGAGTATTATCACATGAAGCATTTGCATGTCGGGGCTTCAAATTTACTATGTATTGTTCGAGAAAAGTTTTGGCCCCTAAGTGGTCGTACAATGTGTCGTAAGGTAATTCACCAATGTATCCCATGTTCAAATCAAAACCCATTGTGTCTTGTCAATTAATGGGCAGTTTACCTAGGGACCAAGTTTTGGCTGATTTTCCTTTCAATTGTGCTGGTGTTGACCTTTGTGGTCCATTCATGATTAAATATAATCATCAACGAAAAAGTACATTACATAATGTGTATTTGTGTGTTTCGTAACAAAGGCTACCCATTTCGAGATTTTGTCAGACTTGACATCTGAGTGATTTACAGCTTCTTTAAAAAGATTCATTTCACGGAGAGGCAGATGTGCAAAATTATACTCTGACAATGCAACAAATTTTAAGGGAGCCAATAACCTAATTAAAAAGTTCCTTGAGTTGGTGAAAAATCCCAATGAAATTCTGGCTAATTATTTGGCTGCAGAAGGAATAGATTGGAAATTCAACCCTCCAAGAGCACCTCATTTTGGTGGGCTTTGGGAGGCTGCTGTCAAATCGTTCAAATTTCATTTTGTTAGAGTTTCGAGGGGAGCTAATTTAACATTTGAGGAATTCCTAACATTAACAATCCAAATCGAGTCAATTTTGAATTCGCGCCCACTCTATCCATTATCAGCCGATGCAGATGATTTTGGAGTTCTAACACCTGCTCATTTCCTGATCAATAGACTGATGAATTCAATTATTGAACCTGATTTAACTGGTTTTAAAGAACATCAACTAAAAAAATGGCACCAAAGTTACCTGAACAAATTACAGCAAAGAAACAAATGGGGATACGAGAAAGAAAATGTTCAGGTAGGAGACAACTTGCCTACTCATAAGTGGGTTCTGGGTAGAATTGAAGAAATCTATTGTGGGGGAGATAACCTGAACCACTCTAATTTTTTTTAAGACCCAATTTGGCACGTTTAAAAGGGCAGTGAGTAGGGTATGTGTATTGCCCATGCCGAAATGACTAATGTAAAAACATTGGATTGCTGTCCAAATAATTTTATTAATTTCTTAAAAATTTTATTTGTAATATTATGTATTTGGTTGAATGTTGAAACATGTCAACGGGGGGGGGGGGGGAGAATGTTCACGCACATTTCTCAATCTCGTGACTCAATGCAATTACGTGTCGCGAGCTGTATATATATTTATTACTGTGTTGCTCTATGAATTTATAATTGTGCTTTAATAAAAGATGGTTGTTTTTTAAATTAATGTGGTTTCATTTGAGGAGTATTATTTTCGAGATCCTTAACCCAATGAAGATGTTATGAGGAGTATTAATATGGTCCGTCGATGTGTTGAGTGAAGAAACAACAATATTCTATACTGATTCATTTTCAATTCGTCAGCATTACATACATACAGAAAAAGATATTACTAATTATTCAATGCCTGTGTTTGATATTTTTCGGTGTCATGTAAGCATGTTCATGTGGAGCTTAACTAAAGATGTTGAACATATTTAAATAAACTGTATATAATCTTTATGAATATGTATGAAAATTTGTATTCTATAAAAAATTCTCCCTCCATACATCTTTTGAAATTTCATTGATTGTAAATAGCACAAAATCAATATTGGGGAAACCCAGTTAGGCAAGTAAAAACATTTTTTCCTTTGTGCATTATTAACCTATACATTAAAATTCATGGTATGAAATAAGACATTTGTATAATTACTTAAGCCAATATGATGCAATATTGTTAGAAGAAAATAAATTCATATTGCTTATGCCCCCTTCCCTAAATCAGAATTTTCTTCAAAATATAAAAATTACAAACAGAAGCATGTCAGTGGTTGTTTGTAACTGAGAGAAATATAATTTAATTCCAATATTTGTCTAAAAATAGACTTCAGTCAATATACAATTTTAAAATTACATGAACTTTTTTATTGCTAGTAAAATAAAACAAATTAGGTACAGTTACATTATCACAATTTTTATAAACTAATCTTGCATTCTACTGCTATGCATTCCTCCTGTTGAGATAACGTTGAAAATATCTGAGATACTCCTCAGGCAAATAAATTCCACTAAAAATTAAGATACAAAATACATTAAATGACTTACAAAAAGGTTATAACTTGAATAAGGAAAATAAATTAACAGTATTACATTAAATGAAAACAGATTAAAATTGTTGTTGAATACCCAATGATCGTTGTTTGATTGGGTTATAATGGTGTACAAGCTGGAATGAACATATATAATCTAAATTCGAAAATGAAATTGTAGAATTCTTGCCCCTGCAAGAAACCGGAATAATAGTATAAAAAACCATTCATAATTATGAATGCCATCATCCTTTTTTAAAAATAGTGAAAAGAAATGAAGTTAATACTATTTGTTTTCATACTTTGTTAAAATTGTGTATCTCAATTTTGCCCTTCATTCCATCCCTAGGATAGGCATCCTAGGTGCCATAAGAGTACATCCATATTGACATGTCTTAAGATTTTCTCGAATGCAATGCAAAATTGAGATACACAATAAGTACTCCAATGCACTTGAAATAAAATCTAATCCAGATTTAGATTGTAATATTGGGGATATTTCTTAATATAGTAACAACAAAATTAACAGAAATCAAAGATAGTTTTCTTACCACTTTTTTTTATATCAGAAGTTTTGTTATCTTGCTTTACAGCAGAATCAGAGTAAACAAGGTAAAGTGTTATAAAAGCAACTTCACATTTTGAAACATAAAGATATATTTTCTTAACTCGTATAGTATGAAAATGTATTTATAAGCAATTCAGTTGATTTGGATCATACCTCAGTTGTATCAAATTTTTTAAATGGAAAAAAATCAGAATGTAACATTAAGGGAAAGAGTTGGATATTACTGGTTTTTGCAGCACTTTTAGCTGCTGCTACATATACCAATATTCTAGTTGATAGACAAACTTTGATTGTCTGCTTAGCTTCAATATACCTTACCTCTTAGAACACAATTTGCATGGAAGGGCATGATCATGAAAAGAAGTTCTTGCATTTTTTCTTCTGCACAATGGATACAATTAAAACTTTAAAATGGCAGCACTTTAAGCAACATAGGAGATTAAGAATACAAGGTCTGATGGCTATTGCTGGAACTTTGTATGTGTCAACTAGACACCATACAAAGTTGAATGTTCATTAAAATTGAGAGAACTTGCAACCTCTCAGAAAAATTAACCTTAAATTTGTTAGTTTTAAATGAAAAATACAAATTATTAATATTCTGATCAAATGTTGACCTCTGCAACTATTTCTAAGATTTATAACAGTTCTAACATATTTTATAAAAGATTACAAGCAGCAAAAAATTTTGCTATATAGTGGCATTAGAGCTTTATCTGCATTTCTAGCATGAAATTCAAGGCAAGTTATTAAAAATATGATAAAACTTACTTGATATCATTTTTGAAGGTATCAGCTATTCTACACAAAGCAGCATTTACTGATGTCTTCAGAGAAATACGTTGATGTATATGATCATAGCGGCCATATGGGTCTTTCACATGGGTTCTAAAGCCAACTAAGTCAATAGGTAATTTTTCTTCTGCCTATAAATAACATATTTCTCTTGTATTTTAATCTTAAATAATTATTTTTATTTAAATTCTATTTTGAATACTGTTAAAATCAAAAATATTTATTTTTAACAAAATTTATCGTTTAAACACATTTGATTTACTTATACAACAAGAAATCTAGATTAAACAATTAAGGTTTATTTTTTAAGGAATTAATATTGAATAGGTTTTTTTTAAAAAAAAAATAACCTTTTATGTAACAGAGAACATAATATTTGCAAACTGGAAAATTATGCTTAGTTCTATTCTGAATAAGAATTATTAAAATTAGCCTGATTTAGAACATTAGTGTTCCAGAAAATCTGAACAACTAAAAAAATTAAAATGAAATGAAATATAGAATATAGCAAAATTAAGTAACGACTTTTAAAAATGTCAAAATCAAACAAAACTTTAAAAATTAAATTGCTCTCAAAACAGCATACTTCATGGAAATTTGATACATTACATTAATTTTCCTGTCTATAATACAGCTACAATTACAATAAAATGGTTTTTCAAGAGCTTGACATTATTGAGTATGACTATCCTATATTAAATGATATTGTAATCATTCCTTTATCTACAATATGATACTATGACCCCTTCTTTTTCATAGCCTTAATAAGGATTAAATTACATTTGATTTACAAATATTTTATATCAATGTTTAAAATGCAAAACATACCATTTTTATATCCAGCAGGAGACGTATAATATCAGGTAATGTCTGTTGAATTACTCCAAATTTGTCTTCACTGTATGCAGCAGATACTAAATAACCAAGAGCTATAAAAATTCAGAAAAGATAATTAAATAAACCACTCATTAACTTAAAGAACTTTAAAGAATCAAAATAAAAAAATAGAATATACCATCAATCATCCATATTAAAGTTTGAGAAGATGCAAATAATTTTCTTATTTTAGTACTTGGAAGTTTGTCTAAAAAATAAGCAATAGATGGCCAGCCACGTAGAGATGCAATTACCTTTAATGAAATTAGCAAAAATAAATAAAAAAAGAATGAAACAAGCTATTATTAACATAAATAAACTATAATTACAGTTTCTGAAAATGTAGGCAATTCTTTTGGTGGCCCCAAGAAAGATCTTTGCTCTTCTAGTAAAAAGGAAACACCTATAATGTAAAAATTAATGAATATATTATGTCAATTTCACTCAAAAAAATTTTATTGAGTGTTTAAATAATTATTATTAAAAGCAAACAATCATAATACACATAAAATTTATCAGAGTTATTCAAAATAAGGTTATATGATTTATTTATTTTGGTGTTGTAATAGAAAGAGAGATTGGAATAAGCAGTTATTTCTTTATATAAGATGCATAAAAAAATAATTTTTGGAATGTTTTGCTAAATTTTTTTGTTATATTAATATTTTTAAATTATTTTCCTCTTCTAATATAAATGCCCTAATTTAAGTTTGTGATAAGCTTCTTTAAATTTATAAATAACTAAATCTCTACAAATTTTGCGAACAGAAGGATGAAACTTTATGTGTGCATAGATGAATGTATTAGAGAAACATTTCACTAATTGACATTTTTACTTTACATAGGTCAAATAAAAATTTATTATATATCTCCACAAAAATCAAGGTATTTTTGTAAAAATTTTCATCTTATTTAATGAATCTTTGTTCCTAGAAGTATTTATCCAACTTAGGAAAATAAGTATTTCTCTTTTTTAAGACTCCATGCATTGTGAAGTATCAAATTTATATAGTTACACACTATTTTAATATAGAATAGATGAAACAAATATTTATACTATCTTTCATACAATTATTTTAATGAAAAAGCAAGGTAATTCTTACTTTAATTTTCTTTTCAGAAACAACTACTGTATTTAAATTTGAACCACTTTAATGACATTATAATAAATACCAACTAAATCACTCACCTTGGTTTTTATTATTTTTGTTATTCATAAGATTTTTAATCCAACATTTAAGAAAATATACACATGATCAATAAAATGTAAACCAGAATATCCTTCTCTCATAATTATTTACTTCAAATAGAAGAATTCAATAAAAGTATATAACTAAATAAATTTATCACTAAACTAAATAAAAACTATTTTAATTATTAACTAAAAGAAGTTAAAACTACATAAAAAGTTTTAATCTTTTTGTTAAAAAATAGTACATATCAGTAAGTTAACATATTTAAAATATATATCTTAAAATATTGGGAGCTTATTTTAAAGGAATCTATATGTAAATACACCAGCTTTCAAAAATTCTGAAAAAACAAGGATAAAAAGGATTTAAAAAGTTACAAATTAATTTTAGTGAAAATAAAATGAAATTTATGAAACATTTTTTTTTTAATTTACAAGATAATGCTCCTTGTTTTAGAAAGTCAACCATATATGAAAAAGATTATAATTAGATGGGAAAAACTATGATGCAAGAAAAATATCTTTGATATGATACATCCCAAGCAGATATGCTATACTAATAAATATTCGAATTAAAGAATTTTTTGAAAGAAAACTCATTAAATTGTATTTTGTGTTAATATCTAAAGTGGAATATTAGTATATCATATATGTAGAATATTTTATGTATTCTTTATTTGTATGAAAAAGAAAAATCTTTACAGATAATCAAAACGATTGAAAACGCTGACCAAATTTTGCCACTCAAATCAACTTAAAGGTTTACTAAATGCAGGCACATAACACAGGCTTGGGAGAAAAAAAAGAAAAGAGGGGGAGGGGAATGAACTACATATGCAGAGCTTATTGCACTATGTAATAAGTCATGTAAATTATGAGGTCAGAACTGATTGAATGATTTTTTATGGTAGAAGAACCCAATAAGGCAAAAGTATATACCAAGCATACAGTAGAAACATACTGAAAAAATCTGAGTTATTGTTGAAAAACTATTCTAATTGCAACAAGATCTCAAGAGGAGTACAGATATAGCAACACATTTTCATTTTGCACTCGAAAAATGTTTGATGGTTTTAAAAAAAATCTAGAAATTAATTTAGACTAACACTTTTCTTTCTTTCTTTCTTTTTTTTTTCTTTTTCTTTTTTTTTTTGCTAATGAAAATTACCTTTTATGCATATCAGTCCTAAATAACAGACCCTTCTATGTTGGTATATAAATTAGCATTTCTTATACCAACATAGAAGTACCCACATGAAAATCCATGTACTCAGGAAAAAACAACTTAAAATGCTGATACTATCATAATATACAAATTTCTTTTTAAAATATTTCACAGATGACTACAGGGCTTTGCGCCCCACCCCCATCAACCACAATGTTGTCCCCATGCTGTAGAAATGGTTATCCAGTTAGCAAGTAGATTAATTGTTCAATGTTGGAAGTTTAATCTTTCCATGATAAGGATATATATTTTTTTAATTGGTCTACTTCCAATTCAAAACTCTAAACTACACAATGAAAACATTCTCTGCTTATATTTCCAATGCTTAAATTCGAATAAACTTTTCACATTTTGGTAGCTTCACAATGGGCTTTTCTTTTCATATAGTCAGATTCTCGTTCAATCATTCTTTCCACTTTTTTTCTTCATCTGTTAATGCTAGACACCTCATTATTATTATTATTATTTAAATGCAGAGTTAATATGTGTATAGCTTAGATATTTAGGCTATTCTTAGCCAAGATATGAAAATTTCCATTACTCGAAAAAGAGAAATTTAAAGGCTATTCGTCAATGTTGCCACAAATGTTGTCTATAAGTAGAATTAACAAATATTATTGTTTGAATTCAATTGCAGTTAATTGAAACTTTGCTTTCCCAGTTGTCATAATTTCATCATAAAGAGCCATATAAATACTTGATATGGCATAATTTTCGTTAAATATTTCTACCAATACTGATGGAACAAAACTAATAATTTCACAGGTCAGATGACTTGCAATCTACCAATCACAAAGCAAATATGTAATGTTTACATAAATTTTTATTTTAATAATAAATAGATAATGGATTTTCGGTTCTCTAGAAATTAAGCATTATACCATTTTAGAAACTAAACTGGAATTTATACAAGAAGAAAAAAGATCTCTAAAGATAATAATGAATGTCTGCTCACTTCCTACACAAATCATACAATGCATGCTAACACCATACTTCTGCTTGCTGCAACATTAACCCAAATTGTTTATATAAGATTCCAGTTTTCAATTATATAAGATGCTGATATTCATAAGAACTCCAATCAAATCTTGGTTAATCATTCTGGGCAACCAAATTTCTAGTTTAAAATTGTTACCAAGATCTACGAACTACTATGAAAAGATTTGCATTTAACCATCTGATCAATTATGTCTGACTTTGTGCAGACCAGAACTTCTTAGTAAGCCTATGTTGTAGTTTTTCAAACAAATAAGGGCTAAAATTTAATGAATTGGTTACTTAGTTACTGATTTCTTATCTTGCAATAACAGCTGAACTTAGTAGTTTTAGGTTTACAAATAATTTTTTATACTATTTGTATATTATTCATTTCAGGGGTTTCTATACTATTTAAACTTTAGTTTTGTTCAACACTTTTTTTAAACAATTAATTCACATTTTATATCAATTTAATGTTTTTTTTAAAGGATTTATACACTCTACACTCCATTTTTTATGTATTGTTTTCTTTTTTAGAAATCAGTATATATAATAAATTGTTATATATATATATATATATATATATATATATATATATATATATATATAATCTTTCTAGCTACTCAGTTTTTTTCTGAAAATCCTTATAACATTATTATGAACAAAAATAATTCAATTATGGAATTTTTATTACAAAAGTACATAAATTTTATAAAATTATTACATTTATATAGGGTTTAAATGGAATAAATAATATATTTATTATGCAATTATTTAACTTAAAAAGCATAAATAATTAATTATTTAACTTTAAAATTTATTTACGTTGAATATATTATTCAACAAAATAAAATTTGCCATATTTATAAAGAAAATCTTACTCTTAACTTATAAAAGAGTTTATCAATCTTTAAATAAAAGACCAAAGTCAATGAGATACCAAGGAAGAAATAGGTATTTCCATTTAATTTAGTATTTGTCTTCATTATAAAGATTTCTGCCAATTAATAACAGCCCTATAATATGCATATTGTGTGTACCTCTATACTCATAAAGAACTCTCTTACTTGCAACAGATATCAAATGCATTATTTCATGCTGAATCATTCATTCAATTATGATATTGTGAACATATGATTTTTGTGTAATAAATCAAATTGTTTTTTTGAAATATAGTATGCAATAAAAAAGCATACCTTTATTGTAATTTAGTTTTGGTTCTTTTGCTGCTGCTGCAACCACTGAATATTCTTGAAGTTTAATTACAAATTGTTTCAAAGATGATATACAAAACTCTGCCACTGCTTTCCACTGATGAGGATGACCACCTAATAAAAACCAATAACAATCATTATTTCAGAAATTTTATATATATATATCTATTATAATAAAAATGGAGCTCGAAATGCGTTGCTAAGCGCAAAACTGGAGAACGGCTCGACCGATTCGGCTAATTTTTTGTTTAATAGTTTCGTTAAGACACGAGGATGGTTCTTATGGAGAGAAAAAATGAAAAAACTGCGAGGAAAATAGTTAAAACGACACTTTTCTAACTTTCCCGCCAAAAATCTGCATTTCCTTCCCCCACGCCAACTGAGTGAGATAGCAGGAAGTAATAAATTATGATTTGTTTAGAAAGAAATGCGCGAAGTCAGTTGGTTTTCATTCATAGATAACGGGATGTTTAAAAAAGAAAGAAAATAGCTGCTTTTATTATTAATCTGTATGAATATTTAATCTATGCCTGCTCAAAATAAAATTTCGGCACGGAAGAAAAAAAAGAATAACAAAGTGAAAATAGGGTTTGTAGAAACAAAATTAGTGAAGAAAAAAAGGACAGAAAAAAAAAGAAAAGAAAAGAAGGATGTGTGTGTATCAATATTATTTCCTCTGTGCGCGGCATTTTCCGAGCTTTTTTTAAACTTTCGAATCTCTTAAAAACCAATTGTCTTTATTGTTTAGTGTGTTTACATTTATGAAAATTTGAATTTCATTATTCTATGAAAATGTAGAATTTTAGACCTTTCCCTCCACCATTTAAGTAAAATATCAATTCCGGGACAATCATTGCTCGGATACAAAGAGAAAGATGAATAGCACAATGAACAGAACATCTGAAGAAAATAATACTAAATAATACTCTAAATGAATTATATGATTATCAAAATTTGTTTGATTTAAAAATATTTTGATGAAAAACCTGTTATGAGAAACAGCTAAATAAAATATTATATGAAAATTTTAGCGAGCATTAATACTGGCGAACCGACTGGTCGCCAAGGGCGGCTAGTATATAAATAAAAATGGACCTCAAAATCCGTTGCTAAGTAGCAAAACTAGAGAACGGCTAGACCGATTCGGCTAATTTTAAAAAGATTTTTTCGTTAAGACACGAGGATGGTTCTTATGGAGAGAAAAAATGAAAAAATTGCAAGGAAAATAGTTAAAACGACACTTTTCTTACTTTCCCGCCAAAAATCTTCATTCCCCCCACAACAAATGAGTAAGATAACAGGAAGTAATGATTTGCTGAGAAAAAAAAATATGCAAAAGTTGGTTTTCATATATACATAGTGGGAAGTTTAAAAAAGAAAGAAAATATTTGCTTTTATGCAGCTGATTAAAAACATTCTTCCAAACGGGCGTGAATATCATTTTGCTCGTTTTTCATTTTTTAATGTTGCTGTTGATTGTGTTCTGATATAAAGTTGTTTTTTGCTGTTCTTAAAGATAAAATTTTTTTATATATAAATGCGGCATTAAGAGCTCTTAATGTGTTAATTTTATTCTTGAAAGGATTTATGTATTAAACAATTCTTTTTATTTTCTTAGTGTTTAGTCTGTATGAATATTTAATTTATACCTGCCCAAAATAAAGTCTGGACAGGGGAGAAAAAAAAATAAAGGGGAAAAGGGGTTGTAGAAAGAAAAAAAAAAAAAAAAAGGATAGGAAAAAGGGTTTGCAGGAAAAAAGAAAAGAAAAGAAAAGAAGGGTGTGTGTGTGTCACCATTATTTCCTCTGTGCACAGCATTTCCAAGCTGTTATTAAACTTTCACATCTCTTGAAAACCAATTGTGTCTTTGTTTAGTATGTTTGCATTTATGAAAATTTAAATCTCTATTATTCAATAAAAACGTAGGATCTTTCTCTCCACCTCCACCATTTAAGTACAATATCAATTCCGGGACAATCACTGCACAGATAGAAAGAGAAAGATGATTAGTACAATGAACACAGCATCTGAAGAAAATAATACTATAAATAAATTATAAGACTATCAAAATTTGTTTGGTTTAAAAATATTTTGGTGAAAAACCTGTTATGAGACACAACTACATAAAATATTATTTGAAAATTTAGCGAACATTAATACTGGCGAACCGACTAGTCGCCGAAGGCGGCTAGTATATATATATATATAGAGATTCAAAATTTGAATGCAATTATCATTGTTGTGAAAACCCCATTTCAACTTTTTGCATTTTGGAGAAATATCATATAAATGTATACCGTATTTTGGAAGAAAAAAAAAAGTCAAAATATACTATTTTAGAAGTTTATGAAGAAAACGCTAAGGTTAAGCAGGGCTACATACACCTTGTCATTATTTATATATAATTGTTTTTCAAGGTCTTTCCTTCATCTTTTTAATAGTGTAATATAAAAATAACACTCAAAGTTGAAATTTCAAAGGCATCTATCATTAGAAACTCATAAATATAAATATTATCAAATGTATTTCTATTTTTATATGTATTTCTGTTTCTAAAATTAAGTGGGAAGATAGGAACTTTAAAAAATTAATTCAATTCAGACTATTTAAAAACTATGATAATATTGATAATTCCAATTTTTTTCTCCAATGTAATAAAGTTTTCTCTTGAAAAAACAAATATCTAACTGGACAGTATATTATGCAAATCATGATAAGCATATCTTTTAACTAGAAATCTTCTACTTACCGGGATGGCTAATAGCAAATATTTGCTTTCTTCGTTCTGCATCTTGTTGACTGAGCAATCTTAAATCTAGTACTGCCAAATACTAAAAATTTATTGTTAGTAAAAAGCAATGCAAAATAATTCAGAAAAATGAACTATATTATTTCCAAAGTATAATACAAAACATACTTTCAAAGCATCAGATTCAGAATTCCTTAAAGCAGATGATAAACTTTTATTTTCATTTGATTTTACAGGTATATCTATTGGAAACATGTGCCGCTGTAAAGCAAAGATAAAAAGTGTAACTAATTTATATATATATATTATTTATATGATAGATTCATCAATTTACAAGAAACTTATTCTCAAGATTAAAAGTCTCAATAGTAAAATAAATTTAAAAAAGAAAATAAATAGTGTTAAATAATATATAAATTCATATTTTTTAAATTCACTTAATTTCAGAATGGATTTAATTCAGTTATAAATCAATCTAACTAATATTGTTCAAATGAATATAAAATAGTATAATAATTAAATGCTATAATTTTATAACACAAAAAATAAAAAAAAACATAACTATTAGATTAGTGGAAAAAGAAAGGTTGTTCAATAAATATGGATTTATACAAGATGCAGTTTTTAAACATAAAAATTTTTGGACATGCCAAAATGTTTTTTTATAGTATTCTTTTACAAATACAAAATACGCTGCTAAAAAACTTTTCTTTTTCAAATTTCAGAAGCTCCACTAATAATCAAATAGCTTGCAGTCACTTACAAAATTAGTATCTATTCTTAGCTTTAAATATTTAGGATCATCAGGGTATATCCAAAATGTTTTTGCTTCTTCAATTATGCTTTTTTTACGATGTTTTTCATAAACTGTTGAACAAAAGTGGAAGGATTTTCATATAAAAAAAGGGACCATTGGTTCAGATATCTGAATATTTTATGACTGAAATTATTGAAGAATATCAATAACATAAGAAAAGCTAATTTTAATCAAAATCAATTTAACACCTGACAACCATTTATATTATCACTCGTGGCTGAGTCAGGAGAAAATTTATTAAAAAAATTAAATCTGTGCATTTTTTAAAACTATATTGTACAACATAAATACACATAGTGAAAGTCTATGTATTTATTTTGTCAAACATTTTTCAAGCTGATATTTTCTACTAGATGAAAGAATAAAACTTCAGTGAAAATTCATAAAAACCAATCAATTCCAGGAAATCCACATGACATGCTGGACAACTTTAAAATATCCTATGCATTGTTCTTCGAATAGCATCTACTTTCTATTCAGTAGACTTATTATACTTGACTTGATGGATTATTATAGTCCACAAATACATAGATCTAAAATTTTACAGTCATATTTGTGTGGGAGTTCTTTGATCTGCTTTAAAATTTACTTTTGTCTATCTACACTAACTTCTAAAACCAACTCTAAATCCAAACTTGATACAACTTCTTTAAAATTCTCAGACAATTCTTCAGCAGTGGTATGACTTAAAAATATTGAGTTCCAATATGTTGTGGAGACCCCAATGGTTGATTGATTCAGCCAAATATCTTAGAAGATCTTTTTTTTTAATGCTGTTCAATGCTTAATATCAAAGGATATTAAAAATTTTTATTATTATTTAAAAATTTCTTAAAATATTAAAACAAATGAACTAATCTATATCAAATAATGCATGCCATTTTGTATGACTTAAGGCACACTTTTTGACTATTTCACTATCATTATTACTCAAACATTACTAATTATTTCAAATATATCATTGAATGCATTAACAGATAAATATAATGCAACAAATTTTGCAGCCCATATAAGGTCAGTTTTAAATTATTGTTCATGAATTCAAAAATGGGTTAATTTTCGGAAATCAAATTTCATGTGCCCTTTTTTTCTATATCCCTTTTAGATACAAAATTCAATAGCAATTATGGCTTTTAAAAAAAAACTGGTAAGCAATCTTAAATGTTTTCCTCTTTTGGCATGACTATTAAGTGCTTGTTTTCCTATATTACTTAAAAGCTTATTATCTTCCCCCGAAGCAGAATTCAGCATACAACTTTGCAAGACTTATCTAACCAATTCAGCAGGGTCAGGATTGACATTTTTATGTATTCACTCCATATAAAATACAAATTTTGAGTAGCTTATTATATATAAGTTAATCCTATTAAGTTTACAATTTCTCAAAAAATAAACAAACATTCGATAAACCTGTGTGTAAGTTAATTGAATGGTTTGTTTATTTTATGAGCATTTCATATGCATTCATGTGCGAGTGAATGTGACTAAATTCTACGGAAATGTTTTTGCAGTTTTAATGTCACTCTTCACAACAGAGAAATTTAATCTATTCTCTCACATAGTAATAGCAGTCACATGCATGTTCATTAACTGCAGTCTCATAGATAAAAAAAACTGTCTAGAAAATAATTTTATTGATAAAGACAGGAAAAAAAATGGGTTGTAGAAAAGGGATGAATATCACAATTTTACAGTTGTAAATGGTGTCTCATTTTTGGAATCATTACTATGATCTTTTATTCTAGCAGTGTTTATTTATAAGATAGAAGGGGGAAAATCTAAGAAATTTTAATAGAAATTTACAAATTTCTCAACATTTTGTTTTTTTAATGTCATTTTATAAATTGCCTGTACTTTTCAGGTGCCACGTCCAACCTGTTTTTAAGATTAAAAGAATGTTTAAAGTTTGTATTTTTGTAGAATTAGGATTCCACTCTGCATTGATATAATATATCCATATTATATATATATATATATATATATATATATATATATATAAACGTTTTTTTGTCATATAAATAATTTCCTAGCATTCCCGTACCCGGCATTGCTCGGGTAATGGAATTAGTGGGGGATAACAGTGCTACGTGCACTTAGTTACGAAATTCCTCTATAATAATTACTTATTGTCTATAATTTTTTCCTAATTTTGGGAGGGTCCCGGCGCCCCTGGATTCCTTATATATATACCCTTGTCCTTACCGATCCTTAAGGATGCTTTTAAAGTAGTTATTTTCTTTTCAAACGCAGGCCATCTACATTTCATTGTTATACCTGTGTTTAAGCAAGAACTTCTTTGTATACAACATTTTTTGGAGTTTTTTTTTTCTGTTGATAAATTCATTAAGCTGCTAGATTAACTGACTCGGGAGAAAGCTACATAAAATTGGCCGTTTGAAAAACATTCTCCTCTTAAATTGATCCCTGCTACTTTTAATTTCTGTCCTTGTGACATTAACGGTTATTGCAAAGCAAACTTTTACGGGAAACTGCAATCTTTTAAATTCAAAAGGATAGCTCGACGGAATTAGTGGACTGCGGGGTATTAAAACCAACACTCCTCGAGCACATCCAGTAATAATCGTAGCTTCGATTACATACTTATTAAGTCTAGTCATTCGTAGTCTGGTGTCATAGCATAATTTAGGTGGAGGAAGGTTTCGTAGTTGCATTACTGGTGTCCCAACTTTCAGGTGAAGTATGCGAGGTGGAAAAACTGGAATGAATTCATAAGACGCGTAATTTTTGCAGGATTGTTTTCAAAATTGATCAGGGTGTGCCAAATCAATGCCAAATTATACAAAAAAAATTTAGTCTCATTTTTATTTATCAATGGATTAGATTTGTAATGTTGAAGAGGGAAACCCAATAAACGACAAAATAATTTTTAAATGCGCAATTTTCTATCAGATTTTTTCAATCTTGCACACGATTTTGAAAAGTTTATCGAATTTTATGTAAAAAAAATTTGATTGAGTTATCTTGAAAA